>WOGR01004193.1:0-14996 GCA_015342045.1 Leptinotarsa lineolata | reverse complement strand
GGTCAAATTTTTCTTGAAAACCCATTTCTTTTGTAACATGAGGATTATAATCAGACCATTTATTCCTTCTATTGAAAATACCATCCCTCGTAAATTTTGATTTGTCGCTCCAAATTATTTTTGACAAAAATTCCCTATCTTTCTGTGTATGAATCGAAAGGGATTCACAAAAATGCACTCTACGTTCGAAGTCTTCTGCTTTTAAAACTTGAACTTTGGTAAATTTCTACGGATGCATTCCGTGATTTTTCAAAATTCGTTGTACTGAAGCGTGTGATACACCTATATCTTTTTCTGCACTGCAAATAGAAGCTTCTGGATATGCATAAAAATATGCCTCATTTGAAGTAAGAGGCTTTGGTAATGTTGAAGGCGCTTTCAACATGGAGCCATACTAGAGGAAATTATTTTGTTATCCAACAAACTTCCTCTCATTCATTGGTGTTAATTCAGGATACATTCGGTTGAATTTTCTACAAGTTATGGCAATGATTTGATCACACTGTCCGTGTATAATGAATAATTTCATAAGAGCTCCGTTTGAATAATCAATATTTGCATTCATTTTTGGCCATTTTTTGAAACACCGTCAATAACTATTTATCAATTACTCATAAAAGTCACCAAACTGTCATAAGCTTGATATTTCCACGGCTACCTAGAAATTAAATTCTTTGAAAATTATTTTTTATACGACTGTTTTAGGAAATCTTTTTGATAGAAATACTTCAATCATAACACCCACCAAAATATCATTTAGAAAAGTTCACACATGTAGTTCGTACTATTGGTAATATTAAATTCCTGTGAAGTTACTGACGATGACGAAGTAGTATTCAGTCCAACCGTAGAAAGTTTTTCATGACTAACCAATAATCCTCTTTGAAATATTGTGAGTTGGCGTATGTAGTTGTAACATATGCCTTGTAATCCAAAGATCGTTTGTTCAAATCCCATGGACCCTATAATTTTTTCATTATCAGCAGTACCGTTATACAAAAAAATTTATATGATACATTTGTTGTAAGTGATTTTATTTTGCTCGTGAGTTTGCTCCACTTGCTGACGCTCGTTTTACAATAATCCCCACTCACAAAATGAAATGCCACTTTCAACACTTGTAGGTAAAACATGAATAAGTATTTTTCCACAAAAACGGCTTCATTAGGAAAACTTGACGATTCAGATATAGGGACATGATATATCATCTTGAAGCATTCCTCACCGTCTTCCAATTCACCGAGTAATATACAGGGAGTTTTATTTGAAAAAATGAACTTTTGACTACTTTTATGCACGATGGAAATAATAGTAATTTTAGCACGCCCTGTATGATATGGAGCCAATTTCTTGATGTTATTTGGATGAATCGAGTTTGTCCAAACTATCATCAGAATATCAACTTTTCATGAATTGAGAGTACTAATGTACTTGAATTCAATTAAGGCTATGTTTTGGACTATATTTAACACAATTTATTTTTCATATCGAAAACAGATAGGGATAGGTATAGGACATTATCAACAGAAAAAAATTGAAATACCAGAGCGATTTCAAAAATGTATTAATATACGGGGTATTTTATTAAAAAAAAATAAAGTTGATAGGACTTTTTGATAGAAGTGGCAACGCCGCAATGCTGGAAATATTGTAGATCGATAGAACAGGTAAGGAAATGTGAGAGGTGGAATTTTCAGAAAAATCGTGCTTTGAGTTTTCCAGAAATGTCTAACCAACCATCGACCGTGAGTTACGCTGTATAGTGGTATATCACGTCCGATGGTAACCTAAAATTGTGATAAATTGTTTTCATCATGATGTGCATAAAGTACTATACTATGACTTTCTTCTGTGTTAGTAGATCGAATATTTGAAAGAGTTAATTACTAATCATTCCTATACATCGCTCTGCCATTTTCTCCTGCAGCTTTTCATGCAATGTTTCTAAATTATATAATCAATAACCCAGTGATTTTAGATCGTACTCTCTTTCTGATTTGAAAAACTTGAAGATTTACTATAAGAAATCAGGAATAAACTGAATCCAAATATGACACGGTATGGCAATGTACTTTCTGAAAACAGGATATACAAATGAGTTATGGTATGTTTATCTTTCTTGGCATTTTCACACCTTTTTATTCGTATAGTTTTTTGTTTGCGGTTGAGTTGAAAAGCAGCTTTCGCTGATACTTCGCCGATTCATCACTGATGGTTATTCTTTTACTAGTTTGTAAGTTCGTTTCGGTTTATGAAGTTGATGAATGAAGCCGATTTATTATTATTATATGACACACCTAATCACCAAATCCCAAATCTTTTTCCCTATTGAAGCCGAAGTAATAGGAGAAGTGAAACGTTTGATCTCATCGATTTCCCATTACTCAAATATTCCTCATTCTTCTCCATATTCTGCGGTCGACAAGAACAGGCAGAGAATACTCGAAGTGAAGTATTGTGTTGAAACCAATTGATAACAGTGTAAAAGCTATTTCTCGGTTTTTTTTTGGCCGTGGCCTGGTTTCAATGATTGACGTTTCGTGTACTACTGCGGTTGACATTACCAAAGGCGATATGGTAACTTTCGCGTGGCCCGAGTTGGTTATCAAGATGTTTTCGTTACAAAAGCGTTAACTACGATGATAAACCGCCACGCCCTTGGTATTCGACTCTAGTTTTATAGTTTCATGAGTGGGCGTGGCGGTTTATCTCAGTTAGATCACCTAACTTTGTATGTGTACCTTCGAGAACAGGTAACCTGATTCCTTAATTGTTCATTACTTATTTCTCTCCATTGAGATTATCTCTTCGTTTTTGAATTTCTATTGGTCTCTCTATATACTTGAGTTTCATCGAGTAATACTGTATAGCTGAATGAGATGATGTGAGTGCCTTTTTCGTTGAGAGCATGTTCGGCTACAGCTGATTTGTCGGTTTGTCTGAGTTGACAAATTCTCTTGTGTTCTAAAAAACGAGTACCAACACTTCTTTTCGTAGTTCTAATGTTGACCGACCCGTAGCTATAAGAAACTCGGTATATTCAGGGTGTTGCTAGAAATTCTCTGTGATTCTCAGCTGACCTTAGATTTTGTCTGATTGTTTTCGTTTGCGTAAATATTGGTTTCCAGTCGTGTTTCTCTAAGATCCTCCCAATTCGATCTGTAAAATTTTCAACTCAGGGAAGGCTCTGGCCATGTAAGTTTACATTCTTAGATCAATTGATAATAGTCACTAAGCTATATTATTTACCGGAATAGAAAGTTCATTTTGTAGTTATACAGGTTATAAACCAGACTAGTTTCAAGTTTTATCTGAATCTTCACTGCTATGCGTTTCAATCCGATACAATTTTCGTGCAATACAATTGAATATGTTGGTTCGTCTGATCGAATCTTGATCGTTCATTTCTGAAAACGTTATATAACTCAATGCTTTCACCAAACACTTGTATATACTCACCTTTACTTTGTTGACTCACTACGTGATAACCTACTGAAACACCTCCCGCACTTGTGCCTCCAATGGTTACTCTTTTGGGATTCCCACCAAATAGATGAATATTTTTCTGAACCCATCTCAAAGCGAAGTTTTGATCCTTCAGACCCAAATTTCCAGGAATTACACCATCTGCGGTAGCGAGAAATCCTAAGAAATGACAATTTTTGATATATGAATTGGAAATGATTTATGTGAAACAGCAAATTACTTATTTATGTTTCTTCTTTCATAAGGGTTTTTCATGATGAGCGTTAATTAGCCGTTTCTGACAAACTATTTGACGAATCAACCTGAAAATTTTAAGTATGCATGAATCGATATGACTTACACGCCTAAAATATTCCACACGAAGCGGCGTTGTCGCTTCCACTATAAAGTAGCGGCTTCTTTGATTTTTCGAATAGAACACCCCGTATATAATATCATATTATGATTCATTATCACTTCGTCAATAAATTCATATACTATTTCCTTATACCTATCTATTACCGTTTAGAAGATATAAATTAATTTCGATATTTTTTTTACCAAACATGAACTTTTATAAATGCTGATAATCTTGAACTCTCGTGCACTAAAACGATCAAATTTGGTATGGAGTGGAGTGATACTATGAGGATCTTCACTCCAAGTCATATTTTTATTTGCCTCATACAGGGTCTTCAAAAAATGCAGATACTTTGATCTCATGAAGAAATGAGTGGAACTCAATTTATATTTATGTATGTTCGACAACTGCTGAATTGTAACACTCCTTTACGGGGTTCCATTATAGACCGATCCATATCTACAATGAGACCTTTGTTCCTGAATTATTTCTTGGATTTTCAGCTAATTTCAGGCTCTCTTTCACTGTTTTTTGTTGGTTTGAATGAAGATTACACGTTGTGTTTCTCCACACTCCTTCCGTTACTGTCCGAAATATTTTCAAGTGAAGGTGGGAAAGCATTCTAAATATTTGATTCCATCAGAGAGATACTCAGATTTGCTGATGAGTTGGGCCCTCTCAGCTAACGTTTTTGTTTCAATAAAGCAATAAAGCAATTTTTCGTTGGGTTTTCCACGCCATTGTTAATAGAATTTTTGATTCAGAGGAGTTCAGTGAGGAATACATTGAGTTAATGTTTACCAAGTTTTTATGCCCAGAACGTAAAAGGTTTTATAGTTGCTTGCTCTATATTATTCGAATTTTTTCATGGAAAATTTCACCGCCCTGGAGATTTGTTTTCAAATCAGGTGGGTTTTCTTATCTAGAGAAAAATGAAATGTCTGTTTTTTCGTTTTGAAAAGAAAACTGAGAGAAACTTATATAACCAGTTAGGAGAAATTATATTTTGTGTAACGAAAGTGATTTTCGCGAGACGATAATAGAAAAAAACCCGTAAATTAGCGTATGTTAGTCAAAATAAACTTTCCTAATGTGCTTCATACAAGATTTTTACTGATCTGATTGTGATGGCAAATGAGGAATTATCGACATGCTCGTCATCATCATCACGCCACTAGACTGTTTGACGTTATCTATTTGTAAAGGAAATGTAGTAGAAACCTTCATATATTCTTTTGTATTCGAAAAATTTTAGTAAAAATTCAATAACACCTATAAATATCTATCCTCTATTGACAGAGAGAACCAATATATATGATTCAACTTTAAAAATAAAGGTACGATTTCATATAGTATAATTCGTTTCTGTAATTACATACGAATAGTAAAACTTATAGCTATGGTTACCAAAAATAAGGGCATGCAATAATTTTGAAGTAATAATTCACCCATGAAAACTAAAGAAATGGTATAACCCTACTGTGGAATATACCGATCTCCTATATAAAGTGAGTCTGTTTGAGTTCGGACCAATATAGAAAACTTTTAATTTTTTTAAAAAAAGTTATTCTTCATAGGAAGTTCTGCATGATCCTCAACCTAAAATTAAGCCACCAGTTTTTTTTTCAGTCGTGTACGAATTTGACTCAAGAGTAAACTACCTTCATTTTTGAGAATTCATTTCGAAAATATTTTCAAAAAAAGTTGAACAAAACTAAAACTGCATTGAAATATGCAATTACATTCAGTTTCATGATAAGTTCTCTGTTGTTTTTTCATTCACAATTACGTCAAATAAAATTTGTTAACCTGCCGGTGATATTCAGTACGTGAAAGAAAAAGAAGAAATTGTGTTAATCGTTGGTGATAATTATAAAACGTATCGTGAGTAGCTAGAAGCTAGAAGACGCTCCTTTTTTGTCAAGAAATTTTTTTGACGAAGCTAGTTTCTTCGGCAAATTATTGTCAATCTTCATTTTACCGTTGAAACTAGCAATCAATATTGTTTTAAACCAACTTCTGAGGATAAAATGATTTTTACCCCTTTCTTGACAATCTATGGCTTTTCAACGATATCTTAATTTTTTGCAAAATCAGTTGCATGATTTTGTCGTGAGCTTCCGAAGCATGAACGGCAACGGTATTGTACCAGCAGGATGACGCAACATATTAATAGTGTGATGGAAGTAAGATCATACCTTGAAAATATCTTTGAATAAAGGGTAAATCATAAAGTATCCAGGTAGGTCGCCAGATTGAAGGAAATGACATATCTCACAAGCCATCAACAAACATGATAAAGTATTACATGCTTGCTATACAATTGACATTATTAGCACTGTATTTATGTTGTTGATAATTATTGTAAAATAAATTATTTCATTATGTATAATTTAGTTCAATGGATCATCAAAATAATGCAACCCAAGGATTACACAGGTCTGCAAAATAAACTTTTTGAAAAATTGTTTTGATTTCGTTTACTGATCTTTATGTAGTTTTTAGTGCTGATTTCAAAAATGACGTTTGTTTTTATTTATCACGTGAGGTTTGCCTACAAAATAAGTATAATATAATCAAATCAATGGATGAAGCCGTCATTACGTGCTAAGAGATCACTTTCATGAAAGTGGTTAAAAACATAGAAAATTTTCATTTCTCATTCTTCATGATGAAATAATTGAAAAAGTACAAAAAACGAGGAATTTTATATCCATTTTTATCATTTTAACATGAAGTATAAGTAAAAAAACGATGCTACATCGCTGAACTAAGCACAATAGTGTTACACAAGTGTTTGCAAAGACTCCTTCTTTTGATTTAGCATCGGATAGACCAGGAAAATTTTCAGAAAGATACTTGAAAAAATCTCCTTCTTTGTATAATGCTTTCACAAACTGTTTCATTAGCCCCATTTAGATATGGAGTGGTGGAAATAAGATTTTTTCAGGATCCACTAAACTTTGTTTTTCAACATTTTTAACTCCAGGAATAAGACCCTTTCTTATTGGCCACACCAGCTTGACATAGTGTTGTTTCTCGTCACAGCTATCCCATTCACATAGGAAACATGAAAAATTTGTGTAACTCTTCGTTGACATAGTAACATTAAAATAACCTTCAAGTCTCCACAAATGGTTCACTTGTGATCACAGTAGCTGAGCATATTGAGAACAAATTCAAGATTTTCGTAGCATTATTTCAAATGGACTGAGTGTCCAATAGGCTCAGAAGCATATTGGTTCCCATTGTGAAGGAGTACAGCTTTAAAACTTCTTTTTGATGAATCGATGGAAAGGCTCCATTTCTCTGGTTCATACGGTATGTCAAACATTTCCATGACGCCGAGTACATCGTTGCAGAAAACTAAGTCACCATCTTGTGTAAAAAAAGGAAAACTTCCCATTCTCTAAATCGGTACTATGAAAATGAAATATCGGAGGCTAACATATGTTTTTCTTCAAGTCTAGACCCTAAAAACTCTGCTGAGTCCTTTGGGAGGCCCAGATCTTGTACTAAATCGTTCAAGTCTGATTGAGAGAAAAGTTCAGGGTCATTGGTACCTGGATCGTAGCTGTCATCACTGTCGCTACTGCTACTATGTGTTTTTGCGTCTAAATCGTCCAAAATGTTGTCCAAGTTATCCGGAGGTGAAGAAATGGGAAAGTTAGTTTCATGAGGAACAGGGTGAACAGCTGAACGTATGATGGTGGGGTATGAAATATCCTTTCTGTTTTTTAAATTGAAACCTTGCACTGAACAAATAAATAGATCAAAACCGTATTTTATCTTAGATATACACTCACGTTGTGTAGTAACTTGTTCATCATAAAAGCTCCATAATTCAGACTCAATTTACCGCTTATATAAGGTATATAATACAGAAACATTGAACCCATACCGAACCTAAAACCCTATATAATAAGAAAATTTCAGGTGAAATTTGTGACTTATCTATAGGTGATAGAATTTTTAACAATTTTTTCCGTAATCTGCACACAAAATACTGTAAAATATCCTACACATTTTTCATCGCAAACCTATGTTAATTACCGGTAACTTAAAACATCAAAAATAATTATGTCTCCTTCAGATGTTACGTTGAACAAATAATTGATATAAATGGGAAATAATAGAGGCCCTCATATCGATCCTTGTGGAACGCCACAGTCAAGTTTTCTGAGGTTACTGTGTTCACCACATTGTGTTCTTTCACATCAGTTCAAAACATATTCTTTTATGGTCGGGTAACACAATTTACTTACTTAACTTTTTCAACAACTCCAGTCTACCAAGGTTTGGTTCGGATACTGTCACGTTTCTATGTCCCTGCAAATGAAGTACGCACAACCACAAGTTTCCAATGATACCAGCGCCTGTAACTAGTATTTTCATCCCTACCGTTACAGGACTAATAATATTCCATCCGTGAGCCAGACAAGATAACGGTTCTGTCAAGGCAGCTGGAAAACAAACAATTGATCATCGTACCATCATAGTGATTTCAGATATATACCAAATTGATTGACACTAAAAAAATGAAATTAATATTCGAATACATCTTTTCCTTGCTGAATGCAGTTTGGGGCATACTCAAAAAACTTTCTCGTAGCCTTTGAAACAGTACGACCATCTTTGCTACGTATGGAGTTCGTTATCACTATCTGGAGATCATAGATACTATTGTAGCGATTTTTATACACCTCATTTTCCAAAAATCCCCATAAGTGAATGTGGGTGTAATGTCCGGGGAACGGGGAGGCCAGAGAACTGGTCCTCTTGTAACAATGAAACGATAACGTTTTCCCTACTATAATTGTATTTATTGAACTTCAAAAAAAGTGAACGTAGAAATTACATCACACTATTGCATTATATTATTACATCACATAGAAAAAAATCGAATCAAATCAGATAACTCACTATGGGTGAAGGAGGGGTACCTAGACACTTGCTAGAAATGTTGATCAAAAAACTCTTTCAATATGGTTCTAAGAAACTCCAAACACGTGTTAAAGTACCATTGTAAAAAACTGTTCAAATGGCGAGATATTACATTTTTAAGTAGGCTCATGAAAGGGGACAAAAATTTCGAAACATCATAATACTTACCTTGTTGCAAAGTGATATTGTCCTTCAATTTGAGAACTTGGTTGACTGGTACTAAGGCATAATTGGCCCATCCACCATTTCGAAATATTCCAATTGTGTTTCTTATTCCTCCTGTGGGACACAATTGAGGCTTTCCAGACCAGCAGAAATGACAGCACATGCAGGATCTGAAAAAAAAATGTTTGTCACTGTGTTAGCGCAAATGCTATGATATTGTTACGAATTTGGGTCGACTGCAACTCTGTCGCCTTTCTGGAGAGTGGTAACACCTGATCCAATATCTATAACTGTACCACAGAACTCGTGGCCTAGTGTAAATGTTGTGTCCCGGTTGCATGGAAATTCTCCCTATAATTGAACAAAATATAATGTTGAGATATATTGAACCTGCTGGTGTAAGTTATAATCCCAATTCACTCTAGACTATTTCTGTACACTCCAAATATTTACCTTTTATCCTATGATTTATTTCTAGTCATTAGGTGTGAATTGAAATACCTGTATTATATGCAGATCAGTTCCACAAATTCCAGAATACGCCACCTTGATCAGGACATCTGTTGGTTTGGACACCTGTGGAATAGGAATTTGAACCAATTCCAGTTTCAGAGTTTTTTCTGTGAATCTCACGGCTTCCATTTTGCTAGCCAAGTTGAATATGAACAGAATAACAAGTTTCGTCAAACAGATAAAATGTTAAATGAATGTTTTGTATTATGCAATGTTATTCCATCACTGATATGGGAACTTTAGAGTTCGAATGTTGGAGATTCCAGTTTTAATATTCACCAAAAATTCAAAATGGGAATGTACTTATTGTACTGAGGAAAGAATGAAGAATTCAGAAGACAAACTGATATGACTAGGTATATAGAAATTGAACTTGTGTTATTCTAAATAATTTTTTCAACGAAACCACCGAGGTGGTACCGAAGGGGAATTATCTGAGGTGCTGCACCTTCCCTTGAACAAATTGCTGGGTGCACCGCTTACAAACAATATCACTGTTACGGAGAAACCTACCACCTACCACATTCTACCTATCGCAAAGCTTTATGCAAAAAACATACTAACGTTTTATAGCGATGAAAAATTTAGTGTTCAAACCGTAAATCATAGCCACTATACGAGAAATGAACATAAGATACACTTACCGCGAGCTAGAAAAGCAATTGGACAGAGATAGTTTGCGTATATTGTACAACGACTTGTAAACTCTATCCCAGAAGTCTTTAAAAGTTACAAGCATTCTCGTCCTATCAAGAAAAAAAAAATTGATTTTTTCTGAGAGATACACAATTTATGACATTATTTTCTCAGAAAATATGTAAACTCGATGTGTAGATATAAGTGTATGCACAGCTTTCACGAGCTTTTTTGAGGTTTCGTACGTGTATTTTACCAAACTCTTCTTACCTAAATAATGTATGTAGTTCTGTATTTTTGTCTATATTGTAGTTCTGAATGTTTTTATTTTAGGAATTGGTTGAATAAACATTATTATTATATTACAAGCTTTTCACAGAAGGTCGAGAAGATGTGAAAGGGGGTAAAAAGCAGATAAAAAGAGCCTTTTTTTTGTACATGAAGTAGGTCGGAATAAAAAAACTGAAATCGCAATAAATCATGAACCATAACCAAACTTTTCAGGTTTTTGTCACAAGCCACCTATCTATGTTGATAACATAACATATCACAATATACCGAAATGCATAGAAAATTTCAGTATTTAGTCCAAAAGTGGGTGAGTACAAAATATGTTTATAATAGCAACAAATAATATCTATAAGAGGTCATTTCATAAAAGTTCAGTGCAGAAACCAACGTGAAAATTATGAAAATGAGTTGAAATATCAAACCGGAATTTGGGCAGATATTTTTCTATATCCTACATAACGATTAATGATTGAACGTAGTTTAAATTTTCCTTTAAATCAAGACCTATCTGAAAAACACTCATTACCCTTATAGTAACTGAAAATTTAATTTTCGAAAAGATGCTTATTTGGATATCCGCTTGAAAAGGGAGATTGAAAATTTTTGGTAACCTGATAACCTTTTGACGGTCAGTTAACAAACACGGCGCAGCCTTATCATAGTTATCAAACAACTGAAATGTCTTAAATTATTATTTCTGTAATTAACTGTTGTTAAATAAATACATGCAACAAAGTCTATATTTCAGTTGACGTAGTTTGGGTTATGTGACCGCAAATGCAAGTTGTTGTGAAGTGGATTGTCTGCGTCTGATCGAAATTTGTAATGCTGGTTGGCTATGTATATCAAATTTGGGGAATAAATGGGACTGTTTGTACTAAGGTTGGGAGACATGAATGCAGTGATGCTAACGTGGGAATTTTTCCCCTAAATTTAGGGAGAAAAATTTAAGACAGGAAATTTTCGTTAAAAAAAAAATAAGAAATAAATTATCACTGGAGTTGGTGCAAAGCTTGATGATGGTACAATTTATCATACAAAGAAATTTTGGTTCGTGTGTGAATTTTACATACATGTCCTCGTTCTATGTATTTATTAATTCATTTATCAGTAAATGTCACGTACTAACGTAAAGGTAATAAATAAGTCAACTGTTTCTATAAATCTTCTGTAATATTTTAGTTGTAATAGTTAAAACTATTATGATAATAGTTATTTACAGGTAAGTAGATTTATTGTATTTTATCATAATTGAAAATATTCAATTACGTTTTCTATCTACTGCCGTAATTATATCAAGCAAAAAAATATCACGAAAATTTTGGGGTATCTTAGTTTGAACTTAGGGAATTTTTAAATAGGCTTAGGGGAAAACACTTTGAGCAGTTGTCATCACTACATGAATATTGCGAGTTATCACTTGAAAATATTTATTTTCTTTCACGTATATAGCTCCTTTCTCAATTCAGTTTTCATACTTATTTTGATTCCCAATTAATATGTTAGAGGATACTTACCGTCATTTACCTAAATCCTATTTCTGAGAGAGTTAACAACGGGATGATTAAATGAGTCTTTATTGCTGTTCATGGATCCCAATCCACAATTTTCGATTTTTTTAAAAAGATGTATCTATTAAAATAATTGAACAATTTTCGCAAACATTTTTATTTCTAGATGCCTTTCGCTATCATCTCGATAGAAATGAATATTACACACTAGACTACATTTCTCATACACAACAATACTAAGTACCCAATTCAATTAGTTGATAGTCACTTAAAGCTATACCAGGTAAAATTCGTGAGCTAATTACACTATCAGTTCATGGAAAGCAGGTAAGTTTTTGAATATGAATAGACTTATTAGTATTAAAAGAAGGTTTAACAATGGTGAGTTGTCAACCTCCGATTGGTCGTTCAGCAGGAAACCTTATTTATTTCCAGAGACTTCAGCAGGTTCAAATTATGTCCCTTAGCTTCTACATGGAGTAGGTATGTCGTAAATAGTATTGAGAAACTTTTAGACATTATTTGGACATCTGACTAATTTATTTTGAACTCAATTACTTTTCCCTTCCTTCAATTTTCCGCATTTTCAATTTACATGGTGATTTGCACATTGCACAAACTCAACCCTTTTTTATTGAAATTTAATTTTGATTCTACACACTTTTTTGGCATTATCACTATAAAATTGACTCAAGTTCGTTTCCTATTTCCTCATTTTTGTGAACTCTTTGTGATTTTCTGGTGATTGGCAGTCAATTGGGTGAATTAAAAACAGTCAATGTGATATTGTCATTTTATTTTGTCATTAAGTAGGCTGTTCTTCGTTACAGCAAGCAGTTCAATAAATACTCTCCATATCAAATACATCAATTCACAATAATTTTTGGATACAACAGTCAAACAGGTAACATCATTATAATAATCAATGTGATTTTACAATTTTTTTAATATAAAATACTATTTCTTAGACGTTTACTTCTAATACATGCATCAGTCTATTACATTAAACAGTGTATTTTCTTAATTGAAAAAATAATGCTGTCAAATACAGATTTCACTTATGAACTAAATACAAAGAAATGACAGAGCACTTTTTTACATTCCATCGTTTATTATATTTATTCACCGGGTTAGGATATCTGAGTAAAGTAAATATTTTCAACAGGTTAGTAAATACAATAAAATGGGACTTCACTATCGCACTTCGAATCTTTGTACAATTAAAAGTAGTCAGTCGTATCATGTTTGGTACTCATGTTTGAGAGCTATGTGAGAGCAAATCTACCATCTGTGACAGTTACTTTTCATTCAAGTGTATAACTCTTTCATTGGTAGTTTCATGTGGTTTTCAATCTTCGGTAGAAATTTGCGTACTTGCGCTGGAGAACGATCCACGTGCCTCCCCACTAATACAACTATCTGGCACAGTAATGAAATTACATTTCTTATAACTCGTCCAGTTTGTGTTACAGACCCTTTTGAGGATGCTTTTCCTTTCTGTTTCTTGTTTACAGGTCACAACAACCTCTGGAACCACCAGGTGGTCAATGAAAGGATCATTGGAATGCCGACCTTCCAAATCTTCATTGATATCCTCAATATTAACTTGTTTCATGACGGATGGTTTCCTAGGCCTACTTATGATATCTAAATTTGGCTTTGTGAAACTGAAGAGCTTACAAATTTCCATTTTCACTCTTTTGTTTCTGTAACCAAACAAGAAAGGCGAGATTATGTTGGAAAACACCAGCAGTACCAGTGAGAGATAGTTGAAAATTTGGCTGGTGTCAACCCTGATACACTTCGAACTTAAAATTAAGGTTATCCCGTACGGGACGTAACAGACTAATACCAAAAATATCACTAGCACGCTGATTTTAGCCGCTCTAGTTTCTTCTCTGTACCTGAATACTGACGCGTTAGAAATTTTGTGTCTCAAAGTACTTATAAAATTACTCGAACTGCGATCACTAGAAGTCCTGTTCACTTTGCTTCTATTCTTATCATCTACCTTAAATGTCTTTTCCTTCTCCAACGTAGAGAGGTTGGGCGCAGAGTGGACTTTAGGCAAAGCGTCTCTACCCTTGTCTGGACTAGAATTTATTGGAATGGGAACTTGGATAGTGTCTATATTGGGATTCAAAGGAGCAGAAGCGGATCTGCGCATCCTCTCGCTGTTCTGATGCGCAGCCGTATAAATGCACACGTAAATAATACAAATGGCGACGAACGGCGCCAAAATCACTAGGAAGAAGTAGCTGAAAGCGTATACAGTGTTCAATACTTTCACCGTTCCACTAACTGGCGGACGATTCCTACAAAAATGCCACACGCTGCTGTCGCTATACGTCACTGAACTCAAGATTGCGCAGAACAGTGCCACGAACCAACTGATTCCGATTAGAATGCTCGACTTGCACCGGTTGATGTAAAAGTGGTACCTCAAGGAATGTATAACTCCGAAATACTGATTGATGCCGATGAGAAGGATGCTGAAGATGGAAGCCGTGCAAACGAAACTGGTGGTGCTTTGAGCGAAATAGCATAGGAGGTTGGTAGTGTTGTGGCTTGGAGAGACTGAACCAGAGATGACGTTGGTTGTTTCGATGATTTCGACGGTGTTCGTGGTGGGATCACCGCGAATTTCCTCCTGTATGATGACATTGTTGAACTGGGCGATTGATGTATTGATTCGAGTCGATAGTTCCTGATAAGAGTGAGTTTCCTGGTCGACGAGGAGCAGCGGAATCAGGAGAATGCTGGACAACAAGTTGGTTATCAGAAGATTGATGACGAATCTGTAAAAGAAAATAAATATTTGAGATGATAATAATGAACTCCGTATATCGTATGTCAAAAGAATTAATCTGTGTTATTGATGACTTGTTTATTTTGTGGAACTTCATGATCACTTTAATAAGATGCAAATAATAAAATGCAAGAAGTGGTGAATACATTAGATGTCACCATTCTAAGAAAGGACCCCACCAAAATGTATACCCAGCAAGCTAAGGAGACCATGGAATAATCAACAATGTTGTTTCCTACACCATGGGATATAAAAAAGACAACTTGCATGAACCCCCAGCCTCCAGAAATGTATGGATTGA
>WOGR01004191.1:0-14997 GCA_015342045.1 Leptinotarsa lineolata | reverse complement strand
CAATACTCTCAAGGACATACACTTTTTCAAATGTTTTTGTCTGTAAAACTTCAAGTAGTTGGTTTTTGGTATAGTAATCTTCAAAATACAAATTGTTATCTATTAAAAAACTTTGTATTTCATCTTTTCTCGAATTTTTATTCGGTACTTTGATGAGCTGTCGCGAATGATAGGAAGCGTTGTCAAGAACTATTACACTATTCGCATCCAAATTTGGGATCAAGTATTTTCAAACCATATTAGATGAACATGTAAAAGTTTTGGTAATCCTATATCACATCGCTTCTTGCGTTCATAAGGTTTTCCGAACAGTTGAGCAAGGAATTTCGTTCAAATCTGATGTTGCTTATAAATTGTTTGTTTTTCTCGAAACCATACTTGAGATGTAGATTTTTATACAGTGTGTAACAACGAAAACTTAACAGAGCCGTTTTTAAATATAAAAAGTAAGATTTTTAAAAAAAGCTCGGACACGTCGATTTCTAATTAAAGGGGGACACCTTTCAGACTGATCAGATTTTTTGTAGTACGCACCCCCTCGGAGGTGCTGTCACAAAAGTTATAAATGATTCAAGTATTGATTGGAAAAATAAGTTTATGTTACAAATTCAGTGAACATTTGGGGTTCTTCAATAAAGAAATCATTCAAAATATCATTAAGGTGTCACCAGGAAAGAGTGCGACGGATTACATTCACGTTGATAGTTTTATTCCACTTGAAAACAGGATTGAAAATACATCTGCCTTTCTTCAATATTCTGATTAAAAGATGACAAATGATTTCAATTCACTTTTCAGAGAAACCAAAGTTGTGGACATAAAGTCATATAGTCATCAGTCTGCAAGATGGCGTTGGGAAAAATTATGCACGGGAGGTGGATAAGTTCTTTATTACTTTATGTCAATAGGCTTCGATCTACTCGAAAAATGAATTGAAGCTATTCATGCCAATGTTAAATTAGTTTTTTGGTGTAAAAACTATATATCAACAATACAAATTTTAAAATATGATAGAGATACTTGATGAAAAGAAAATCCATTGTATCGTATTCAAAAAACAAAAAACACTTTGTGATTCGTTCAATTGATGGCTTATTTATTTTGTATAATTCAATATTGAATATAGGTTAAAGAAAATAACTTTTGTCTAATTTCTGCTATGATTTTCATTTGATACGATTTCGGTTTATTAAACCATTTTCAAGTGAACTCATGGTTTAATAAACCGAAGCTGGTCATAACAAATAAAAATCGTAGTAGAAATTAAAATACGACATCGTTTGACAATGTTCATTTTTGGCGGAATGTCCACATCATTTTCAAGTGTGAAAGTATCCATAAGTTGAAATAGTTTCAACGTCTGGGAAAGTTTTTGGCTTTATACTACCCCATCATGATACAAAAAATGTGGGAATCTTCCAAGAAAGGAAGGAAGCAATCATTTTTAAAAGAAGTAACTCTAAACATAGATGTGTAGATCGTGCAAAGGAGTAACTTTCAGACACAAAATGTACCTATGAAAATAATGTTCAAATATTGTTAGCCATCACGCAAGTTTTAACTAAATGCAAGTAATTAATAATCAGAGGAATTGGCGCGGTGGTAGGTCGCCCGATTCATGATCGGAAGGTCGTGGGTTCGATCACAAACTTGACCAGACATTTTTCTCGAGAGAATTTATCTAGCTGAAGCTGGGATGATTCTGCAACCGTGTTAGGTATCACACGTTAAAAGGTTAATACCACGTTATTCCTTAGCTCGCACAAGTTTCGACTCGAGGGTTGTCGTTCTTAGGAGTGCGACAGCTGGTTAAACAGCGTACATCTTGTTTTTCCAATATTGACTCCTTCATGTAATCATTCTGCATTATCAAATGATTGTGGGCAATCAATAAATATCTGTGAAACACTTCAAAGTATAAATATCCTGAAATATCCATCAACTAGCAGAAGTGAAACAACAATTAACTCTTATGGATAAAGTAGTTGTGTGCCCTACAGGTGCCATCATGGTTTGGAATGTCTAATGGATACTTAATTTGGATAACACTACGCATATTTGTCATAAATCTATCTACCATTCCTCATGACCTGAGTTATCTTATTAAGACATATGAGACAAAGTTTTAGGAATGTACCACCACTGGAAAAAATAAAAATTTTGAAAACAATTATCAAAAAAGACCAATCAATAATTATAATTTTGAATGACAAAACAAAATAATGAAAAATTTTCTATAACTTTATAACTCACATATTCGCTATGCCATATAAAGGAAACAGAAAAGGTTCAATTACAGAAATCATACTCAAGTAACAGGTAAGTACAATAAAATCGGACTGTTTTCAAAATTTTTACCAAACTCAAACATAGAAACCAAAAAATAATAATTCATTTCTTGAACTTAATCTTTATTTCATTATTTACATAAATGTTTTTTTCACAAATGATAAAAACTACTACTGGAGAATGTGGCTCAGTGTAAATGACGAAGGGTAATTTAAATTAGCATTTTCTGTTTTTGCCGCACCTCGTATTGCAATATTTAAAATATTCATAAAATATCAAGTATGAAAATAGGAGAAACATCATATATACAATAATTTCAATTTCATTTCATGTTCTTAAAGAATACCGAGGTACTTGATGTTATATTACATCATAGGCACAAAATATAATGGTATAAGAATTATAAAGTAACAATTGCTCTGAATAAAAAGTTGCTTTAATGAAAAGAAATTACAATCTCTTCAATCAGAAGGGATGAGCACTTATAGTGTGTGCTCTAAGATCTTTTGGTAAATCAAAGCCCATACTACATATGGAGCATGAAAACAAAGCTGACTTGGTTGGTGGGTTAGGTACAATTCGTTGTTTCTCATGTACTTTCAGATGAATAGTGAGCGAGTTTTGTTTATCAAACACTCTATCACACTGATTACATCTGAATTCAGTCTGAACATACTCCTTGTGATACTGACGAATATGTGCTCCCAAGGTATCGGACCTACTAAATCCTGCGGTGCAATATTTGCAAGGGAAGTTTTTACCGAACTTTGGTGGGCTTCCTGAAACGATCAATCTCTGTTGGGATTGATTCAGTTTTTGTGACGTCATTTGACCCTGATCCTGCTGCCTCAACATATTTTGTTCATGCTGCTTCTGTCTCTCAAGAAAATCATGCAAGCGCTTATGGGTTTCGTACTCGTCTTGAGTATTGAAATCTTTATTGCAAGTGTTGCAACGAGGAATGAGCATGATGGCGCTGACACTTCTGTGTTTTTCCAGAATGTGAACTTGCAAAGCCGTTTCATTTGGCAATTCGGCTAGACAAGTGCTACATTGGAACTTTGGTGGTTCATCTGAAGGTTCTTGCTTTATTTGTACTTTCTGAGCCAACTTGTCCATGATTTTATTTTGTTTCATCAATTTTGTGTTTGAATCATTTTGACCACGTTTATGCCAGCCAATGTGTGTTGTCAGAGCTGAAGCTGTTTGGAAACTCTTGCCACAGATGTTACAAGAAAATTGTTCTTTCCCTTTGATTTTTCCAATTTTGGGTTTAGCACCCTCGTCATGTTCCTGTTGCATGTGTTTTGTCAAAGAAACTAGTGAATCAAATGAAAGTTTACAATATTTGCAGGAAAGATGAGCTTGTTTTTGATTAGAGGGTCTGGTTTCTTGAATATGCTTCTCTTTGTGTTTTTTCAATGCCACTTTTGACGAGAAAGTCATCACACAAACGTCACATGTAAAAACAAATGGGGCTGCTTCTCCATTTTCGTTCAACATAGCTTCACCTTCACTATGCCGTACCTCCTTATGTCTGTCAACTTCTTCTATAGTATTAAACACTTGCTGACATATATTACAGTTTGGTTTGCGTATGATTTTTTTACCAGTTGGGCTGGTATTTATTCCATGACACTTCATGTGGTTCTTCAAGTTGTATTTAGAAGAAAATACCTTGAAACACCTTTTGCATGTATGGTACGATTCCTCCTCAGCAGAGGAGTCATTCTTCTTCTCGGCTTTGCTGACATTAACCTCAATCTTTTCGTGAATGAGTTTATGTCTGTACATTGCTGCACCAGTGGTACATACTTTATCGCAATACTCACACTGTTTTGGAAAAGCATTAGACGAGGGCGTTTTCCTTTCAGGGTGAATTCGTTTGTTATGGTCCCATAAGCCTGAATAAGTAGAGAATTCTTTGTCACAGAGGTCACATTTTCTTGTCTTTTTATCGTTACATGTGGAAGATTCAGCTGAAGCTTCAGATGCGTTATCATGTGTCAGGCGATGATCTTCTAATTCTTCTTTGCTGGAGAATATTAATTCACATATTTCACAAGTTAGAGAATGTTCCTCGTCTGACCCTGGACTCATAACAGCGCTTCTATATGATTGAGTTTTGGAATCTCTATAAACTTTCAAATTCAAGTGGACAGTTCTATGTTGTTCTAATTCTACCTGGAACTGGAAAGATTTGCCACATTGATTACAAACTTTGGATTCATGTTTTTCTAACAGGTGATCCTGCCATTCAGTATTGTTGTACATGCCTCCGCAATCTGGACAGGTATAAAATGATTCTTCCTCTTCGTCTTGTGATGCTTCTTCTTGTTCAGTTGAGTGCACTTTGTAATGGCGCATCATATTTTTATAAGAGGAATATTCTTTACCACATATAGGACATTTCTTGTTGTTAGCTTTGGGAGTCAATAAAACAGGATTTATAACTTTGGCTGCAGATGAACCTCCATCATTTTCAATTATGGGGGCTCTAACAGAAGCTCTTCTCTCTCTTTTTCCGCTGAGAATAACTCCATCTGCAGCCTCCTCTTTAGGAGATACATGCATGAGAGGTTTCCTCATTTTGTAGTTATCGTCTTGGAGCAAAATGAATCCCTCCGAATTATCATGAACATTACAGGCATGTTTCTGAAAATCGTCCAAGGTTTTCGTGGTTACGAAGCATATGTCACAATAATAATCCACCATGCAGCTTACATACACATGATCTTTATAGTTTTCAAGGTTATCCAATACCCTCTGACACTTGCATTTGAATGGAAATGATAAAGCGGAATGATCCTCATCAACATGCCTGCAAAAGTCCTCATGGAAACTAAACATAAACTTGCAAATGGTACACTTGAAATTTTGGTAGAGCCTGGTTTTAACATCGCTTCGTTTACGCAAGTTACTCAATTTTGTTATAGTATCAAATTGCTGAGAAGGGCATCTCACCATGTGTCTGGTGAATGTAGAACGATCGGTGAATGTTATCATACAATTATAGCAAGTGAATACAGGAAACCATATTCTCAGTGCTCTCAAATGAGACAAAAGACCCTTGAGATTCTGATGTGGAACATTGTGACAAGCACAGACTAAAGTTTGATACATATTAACCATGGCTTTACATTTTTCTATATAACTCAACTCTATTTTAGACAGAGTTTCGAAGGAAGGCGGAGTGGGATTCTTTCGCAGTAATTTTAAGCCGGCTGCAAACTGTATCTTCTGTAGCTCAGTTTCGTCAGCTGTTGGTGACTCCATGATTGCAGGGTCTACTCCATCCTGGCCTGCGTATCCTGAAAAATAATAATATGAATGAATTTTCACACATTACCTTTCTAGACAAGATAGAATCACAAGATGTCTACACACTGGTGTTTGCTGGTATGCGCTTCTGTTTCAGAAATTATTTCTTCCTCTTATTCTGTTACTTATGATTCGGTTGGTTTATTGAATGGTAAAATATGCCAATATTGCAAGACATTCAAGAAACAATATAAGCCATAAAGAAACTAATGACAGAAATATAAGAAAACAGTGCATTTCAATATGAATGAAAGAATAATTTGATTTTGAAAATTCAATTATAAGAACAATATGAAGTTGTTTTTCCGGGTGTTCATCCTGTCTGTGTTCTTTAAACGTCATTGAAATTATTAATTGGACTGTTTTCATAAAATTAAATTGAGGAAAAATTATTTAAACTCCCAGTATGTGATCCGGTGATGTTAACTGGCCATACACAGAGATTCAACTGTCGATTAGATTCAAACCATCAGATAAATGCTTCCTGTAGTGAGAGAAGCCCACTCCGAAATTATCCTGGGTAGCTTTTTCAATAGTTCGTGCCACAGTTTAAATCTACAAAGCCACTAACATACAGTTTCATTTTGTAGAGTATCCATTTTCATATAAAAATAGATTGTTCACAACAGACACACAAACCGACAACCATAGACTTATTCAAGAAACACTTTATTATTGTGAGATTTTCAATGAACAGTTTACAAAACCACAACACGTGTTTCGGTTTTGTAAACTGTTCAGTGAAAATGTCACAATAAAGTGTTGCTTGAATACGTTATGGATTTTTATCAAATATCGGCCAATTCCATTACAATCATAGACTTCATGATACCCACGTTTGATGATTCTAGATTCTTATAGGTTCACAGAAGTATTTCAAAAAAATTGTGGTAAATATGCATACATAACATAAAATATCTTATGTCAGTGTCATCACAAACTCAGAACTACCTTTCAATATCGTCACGTTATAGAATTCGTAAACTCTACCGTCATGAACAGCTATATTGACGGTATCTAATGTTATTTTGGAATTGGTCGATAGATTTGCTGGAATTGGTCGATAGATTTGCATGAAAATTATACGCGTATGAGTTGGTACACCAGTGTATAGGCATCTTGAATCACGACTACTTCACTCGAAATATGTCAAACTAGCACACATAAGCTTGGAAAGTTCAGACCTAAAACATGCATAAGGGTACAGGCATTCTAATTTCGACCTCACCTTATAATACACAAATCCAACCTCAATTGTTTCCTTGATTTTATTACTTTCAAGTTTCAAAGATTTACATCTTTCTAGAGAATCAAAATTTAAATATCTATCAATCATATGCTTATTTGAGTTGCAGGATTGGCCAATTTCCACTTTTTTTATTCCAAAAGTGAAATCGGTACGTAATTTGATAACTATTGGAGAGAAAAAATTCTCTGAGGCGGTTCGCCGAAAAGGTGTATGACGTCACCAGATATACGAAATTTGAGGCTGGCTAGGAAGCATCTTTAGTTTCAGACGTTTCTATATAAATGACGTTTGCATTCAAACCTCAAACATGAAGTCTTTGCTTTATGACAGTCCAGAAGTGGTTCAGATACTGTACCGATAGGCGCACATATCTCGTGATGTCACACCAGTTTTCGACAACCACGCATTATGAAAGTCACGTGTCTTGATAACGGTAAATACTATTGATTCGAAATATAATCTGGATGACAAGCACGAAATTAAATTAGACTGAACAACCGTAAAATAAAGGACACTTCTTTATGTATGCTGAGTAACTGAGAAAATAAAATAAGTACTACATTCTGATATTTCACTTTTGACATGTCTTGGTCAAAAATATGGTTTCAAAGAAGTTATTACATAAATATGAGATGCAATTAGAAAATTCATTTTTCAATTATGGCGTCAAAATTTCTAACGTTGAAAATTCTGAAGTTTCTATTATGTATCTAGAAATAAGCATCATGGATTATAGCTATTTACTAGTTTTTGTCACAATTTTATTCACATTTAAATTTGAGATTGTGAATGAATACTATTATTACTTTCATGAGATGTATAAGGAATATAGTTCTGTTCCAAACATACCATTCATTTGTTCTCTAGGAGCACCTAGTACTTCGGATTGATATAGTCCATGCATCTTCTTTTCGTGTTTTTTTCTATTGCCTACACTACTGAATGGTTTGTTACACACGCTACACAGTTTATTGACGTCGACGGCTATATAATAAAAAAATTGAAAATAAGCAAAAAATCAAAATAAATATAAAACAATGATGATAAATATAAATTACAAAAAAAAGAGACTAAAAAATAAACCTAACGAATAAATAACACCCTACTTTTTGTTTTATGAAAGAGAGGACATTGGCAGGTCAAGATCTTCAGATGATGTGGTGCTGCAGGTTTTCACGGATTTTCCTGCAGCTGAAAAAGCAAATGTGCCAATGGAATCAATCAAGTCGCCCCGGAGCGCCAATTGATTTCTTTTGTTGTTTCATAGTTTGTATTACTTTTTAAATTTTGAATTGCTATTAATAAATATTTCAGTATAAAATAAAAGAACAAAACCCCATTTAGATAATTAGATAATACATTAGCAGCTGGAAAATGAAAGAAATTACAACAATGGCTTCTACAGGACTAAAAGGCACTCCACTCTTTAACTGGGGATATTTGTTTGTTTCATAATTTTTCTTGAAATGCTAGCAACTAATGAAAGTCAATGAAAGACATGCAAATTCCTTGCAAACTGAATATTTGAATCAAAATGAAGCACTACTTACCAGCAACACCATTCTGTTGATCCATATCAAGGAGATGGGGAGAAAGTGCTGGAGGTAACTCATTGTATTCTTCTTCCATAGACTCTTCAATTTGATCCAATGGTTCATTTTTGACCTGGATCATTTCAATACGGATTGTTTCAACTGTTTCCTGTGGAGCAGAACTGTCTTCCATGGTTTCATCTGTATCGCCAATATGTTCCTCTGAGGGTTCTTCTTTTATTTGAAGACTCTGCAATGTGAATTATGGAATGAAAAATAATTCTTTGAAGATTAGGAGTATCTTTTTCAATTTATTCTTCAATATTTTCAAAATTGAACTGTTCGCTATTAATATAAAAAATGTTTTTAGGTAATCTGAGTTAATCAAAAATTGATCCACAATATTTTTACCAAAATCTAATAGATCACTCCCAAATCCTTACTAAATCAGATTTACTCACTATATCTCCAATTCCATTCATATGTACAGTTTGATAACTGTTCATCCTCTCCTGTAGTTTTATTTGGTTTTGTGTACATTGTTCCTTGTAATCGCAAAAACCAATAACTTTGGTTATACATTCTGAGCAGACAGATGTGATTTTGTCTGTGGCACTTATCTGAAACGAAAAAAAAAATAAAAATTAGATTCACCAATCATGACCAATCATGTCATGCAAAAATCAAATAATCTCATATTTCATATAAGTTAGGTGAGAATTGCTCTTATGCAAGTCATTCATGTATTTATTTATTGATAAAACAGAAATCCAGTCAAATTTACGATTGTGAATTTCATAAAGGACAATTTGAGCTTCAGTAAGTTTTATGTGATTAAATGTAATCGCGATATGTAATAATTTGAGAGCAACTACCTCTGATCTATATATATTATTTTATCTTATTTAATTAACTTACTTATGTGAGTTAATTCAAAACCTAAACTTTTTCAAATATACACTGTCCAAAAATTAAGGTGAATTTCAATTTCTCAAAAAATATTCATTCAATAATTTCTATTTTGTCCCCTTCAAAGTAGTCCCCCACACTTGTGCCAGCTTTTTTTTCAATCCTCAAAGAATCGTAACAGAATCGCTGTCTCAGCGATTCTGTTATCTCCTCAATCGTCGAAAAACGCCGTCCTTTCATGGGTCTCTACAATCTTGGGAACAGGAAAAACCGGCAGGGCGGCAATTCTGGTGAATACGGTGGCTAAGGCATTATTACGGTGTTGTTATTTGGCCAAAAAATTGTTATGTCGATGTATTATATAGAGAAATATGTGTTACAAGTTTATAAAACCCTTATAGTGTCGGCAAATTGTATCAGTTATTGACTAACTGGGTTATTGCCCAACTTTTTTGCGTTTGTTTCTAACATTACTACTGATCTAAACATATCCTAAAATGAAACATTTGCCACAAACCAACCCACAAAAACACAATCATCAATAACCGTTCTAATCGCCCTTATTAACATAAACTATCATCTTACCACAGCATGATCCACAGACTATGTCAATAGAGAATTTCAATAAAAACTGAATGGCAGATGGCAGTAAATAACAACTTCAATCCGGACATGATTCATTACTTCCTCGACGAAAAACTTACCAAACAAGCCGTTGAACACTCTCACATAAAAGATAACACTTTCAAAACAAAGGCATATACAGGAAAGGCATCAGAAAAGATAAGTAGACTACTAACTAAACATAACATACTCGTAAACATGGCATACAACAACAACTTAGGTAGACAACAAATCCAACATCGACGAGGACAACAAATCAGGCGTCAACAAGCTAGAATGTGGCTCGAGTCCAAAATTTTATATTGGAAGAACATCTAAAAATTCCAAAACCAGAATCTCCAAACATAAAAGAAATTTTGAATAGAAGAAAACAACAATCAAACCTGATAGAATCCATGGAAATTAATAAACGTAAACAATCAAAGTTCCTATCAAGAAGAAGTTGATCTCTCACTACTGTTAAATTTCCTGGAATTAATCGAAAGCATTAGCATTAGCTATTTGTTCTTTAAACAACCTTCAATTATTAAGGTCGATAATTTCTATAAATTGAATTGTAAAGTAGTGTTGAGTACCAGTCCAACTGAGGAAACTACTACCTGGGCTGAAAAATATCGAGCCCAACACAAGGATGGCGCTAGTCTTATTTCATTCACCGCTTTTTCAGTTAGTACTAACCTTCAAAAGGAAGCTGTTGAAATTTGATGACATTCAACTCATGGGTTTGTAGATTATTATGCTAAGAGTGGCACTGCTTTTGTTATTTTCAAAACAATGGATCAAAAACAATTTCGTATTTTAATTTTACACTGCTTCTTGATGGGAAAAGTTTTATAAGGACTCCGCTCCATCAGAAACAACAATTGAACGTTGGTTTGCTGACTTCAAACGTGGTCGTAGAGACACTGATGATGCGTAACGCAGTGGACGTCCAAATGAGGCGGAACACCAGAAAATATTGAAAAAAAATCTACAAAATCGTTTTGAATGATCGAAAAGTGTAGTTGCGTGAGTTAGCTGACATTTTAAAGATATCAAAAGAACGTGCATGATCATTCGACTATGAGAAAGCTCTGTTCAAAGTGGGTGATGCGCGAGCTCACTGTTGACCAAACACGAGAACGTCTTGAGCAGTCTTTGGCCATGTTTAAATATAACAATCCGAAATTTTTGCGTCGATATGTGACCATGGATGAAACATGGATAAATCACTTCACTCCGGATCAAAATAATCGTCATCTGAGTGGAGAGCAAATGGTGAACCTCGTCCAGAGCGCTCAAAAGCACAACAATCGGCTGGAAAGGTTATGGCCTCGGTATTTTGGGATGTGCGTGGTGTATATTAATCGACTATCTTAAGAAGAGAAATACCATCAACAGTAAATATTATATAGCGTTATTGGAGCGTTTGAAGGCCTTAATTGCAAAAAAACGACCGCATATGGCAAAGAAAGAAAACAATTTTGTTTCATCAGGACTAATCATCAAGATTAATCTTCTTCTTGAAGATGATAACTTGGTGATTGAAACACGTGTCGAGGTGTTAAAAATAACGGTTTGGTGTTGGGATAAAGCTTCAGTAATATTGATGATTGAAGCCAATTATCAACAAAAAAAAGCGCGTTTCCATTCTTAGGCCCGGGACTTTTCAGCTCATGTGTTACTATGTAGTGTAAATAAAGAAAATATTGTGAAAATTTGCAATTATTATCATGACGTTATTGATTTTCACCAAGTAACGGGTCAGAGTATTGAAAATACCAACGATAAAGGTCAGAATCAACGTGACTTTAGAAACACGTAGTCTTGTTCTTACACTTCTCATCACCAATAAATGATACCCTTTATGAACCCTCTTTATCAATCGCAAACTATACGACTGTTTGCTCAAGGTAAATAACCGGTGTTCCCATTCCAGATATATTTCAGTACAGTCTCTGGCAAACTAATGTGATGGTTCACTGCGTTATTAATCACTTATGGATTGATATCCGTGGATGAGTTGTTCCTAACCAATGACCTTGATGAATGTGTTACCATTTCCATGATTCATCATATATACTCGGTCAGAAATCAACATGTGTTGGCCAGAGTTTGCTCAAAACGCATATTCTCCTACTGCTGTTGTCATAAGTACTACGTTTAACAAGCGAAGAAAAGGAGTCTAAAAATTGAATTTGCGTTATTCTTACGTATCCAAACCTCAATTATAATAATTAAGCAGACTAGTTCCGACTACTTAGCATACACGACAAATCCCCCCACCGCATATGTCTGTCTGAATGCGATAAACTCAAAAACTGTGGCTTTCACTAATGGACGATGTGATTCAAGAGACAGGTTTATGTGTGTACATTATTGTTTCCTGTAAATTATCGGTGGGAAGTCGAGGCGGTGCGGTGGTGCTACCTGGGTAGCTCAATTCAGTACATATTATTCTTCTTTCATAGGTCTACAAAAAGGTCTACAAAGGGACCCCAATGGCGTATGTCTATTCTTGATAGGTTTTGTATGATACGTATAATGAGGTATTAAGACGGATACGATACCTATTAATCGTAATCAACTAAATCCGTTACTTACCTTACGCACATTCATGCGTATTAATTATAACTGCCCTGTATACCATACAATTCAAATTATTATCTCAGTAGTTACTGTAAAATTAAAACTATTGTGCCAGAAAATAAATTCAAGCGGCCTCACAAATTATCCAATTTTTACAATAAAGCGTTTCGCTACATAGTACCATTATCAATGATCTGGTGGATATCAAAAAATTGATCAGTGTATTCATGAAAGGTTGCAATTGCGTTGGTTTTGTTTTACGTAGTCAATCACGCTTTTGTTTTGTGTTATCTTTGCGTAGATATATACGAGGGTGGTCTGAAAAGTTTACGACCTTAACAAGAAGATAGCAACATTCGTTAATAAAAGCTAGTGGATCGTTGTTCATCTGTTGACAGTTACTCACCAAAGTTTCAGCCATTTTGGACAGGCAGTTGTTATGTAACAGTCGTTTGATGTGAGTGTTTTTATGAAAATGGACAAATCGAGCTGTCACTAAATATTTGTTTTTGAAAGGCAATACGCCTACGTAAATCAAAGATGTGTTGGATTCTGTGTATGGGGACTTTGCACCGTCATTTACCGCAGTGAAATTTTGGGCAGTTGAATTTAAACATGGCCGTAAGAGCTTGGGAGACGATGAACGTTCGGTATGGTCCAAAAACTGCAACTACCGACGAAAACATCGCCAAAGTTCTTCAAACGGCGCTAGACGACCGCCGAATTGAAGTGAGAGAGCTAGCAGAGGTAATGAACCATTCAAAATAACGTGTTTGTCACATATTGAATCAACATTCAGGCATGAGAAAGCTGTCCGCACGTTGGGTGCCGCGTTTGCTCACGTTAGACCAAAAACGTATTCTAATGAACATTTCCAACGGTCTGTTGGCGCAGTTCAGGTGCAATAAATCTGAGTTTAGGCGCCGATAAATTACTATAGATGAAACTTGGATACCCCATTATACGCTCGAAACAAAAATACAGTCCAAACAGTGGACTGCAAAGGAGGAACCTGCTCCAAAAAAGCAAAAATTGTGAAGATCATTATTATCAGTTACAATCTGATGTGAAACTGGCACACACAAGAGTCTTGTGCCCCCAAGACAAGGATGGCCAGCAATGAAAAATCGGAAACCGTAAGAGATGGAAAGTCGGTTAAATTAAGAAAAATTGACCATTGCAGAGCTCATTTAAATGATGTTGAAAAACTTGGAATATTTCAAATATGTAGTTAAGGAAAATGTTCGAACAGAACCAAAATCCGCCGCTATTGTTTTATTGAGATGTGAATAAATAAAAAATGCTTTTTAAGAGGTACAAAATGGCGTGTATAGATTTTCAATACGAAGTTTCGTCTCCGAGAAACCACAATAAGTTATCCTTCTTGGCGACAACTGCACTGATGTACGGCCATAATTGTTTAGTCAGAAAATTTTGAAACGTAATTAGAATAAGCTTATCTTATCGACTTTGTATCTTTCAGATTCTGATTTTCCTATGCTACCCTCCTTTACTTGGACACATTGTGTAATTTTTACACTGATACAGTAATCTTGAGAAAACACAGCAATCTTGGGAAAAATCTACAAGATGTAAACTGCGTTCAATAGAAACATGTGAGATATCTACCATATAAAGATACTTTATTGAGCTATAGAAATTACTTTGGATTTAAATGTTTCATATTATAGGAAATACGAATGAAACACCTTGCGACAGACAACTTCCTTCAGTGCCTGGCGACATCGATAGAAATCTCAAAAGTGGTGTTGATGAGTCCATTCGTGGAAATCACAGAAAACAAAAAAAACGAGCACAAACCTCTGTAGGAGGTGTTGACTACTTTCGTTATAAAAACACCACCTACACGACTGTGTACATCACAACACCGGAGAAACAATCTGCACCTGGGAAAAAAGTTCGAATTGCAAAAAACTGCAATACAATCATTCTATACGACTCAACCTGTTTCTAAATTTTGCAGATGACTTATGCATTTCGTTATAAGTAATTCCTAATTAGCCTGTATTTCGAGATAAATCAGGAAAACAAATATGAAAATAAAAACAAATCAGGATTCGAATGTATACAATGTGATTAAAAGCCAAATGAAATAAATTCATTATTTCGCTTACTGTACATAGTTAAAAAATCCCGAAACAAGTCAAATTTGAATTATAATTTGACACTCTTTAACGTACAAATGCCATCCCTACCTTCAACCCCCTTTGAATGATAGGTACAACCTCCAATTTTTTTAAATGGGAAGTATAGGTTTGTGATGTATCGTTTGAAAGGTCTCTTCATTCTCTTTTCAAAAATGTTATCGCTTTCACATTCATTGCAACAATTGAGATAAAATAAATTAAAATCATGTAGTTACCGATATTCGATGAAGTACACTCAAAAACTAAAACGTAATGCAAAACGTAATGAAATGTAGAATACGAAAAAGAGCTATGGATGTTAACGAAGTAGATGTTCAAAATGTTCACCGCGAACGTC
>WOGR01004190.1:0-14999 GCA_015342045.1 Leptinotarsa lineolata | reverse complement strand
GGTATTCAATTTGAAATAAGGAAGTTGCCCTCAACTTCCGGTATAACAGAAAGAGACCGGAAGTTGAAAATATTCTAGTTGAGAAGGCCATTTTGTAAAACCCACTACCACAAAATTTTAAGTTTTATTTTGAATCGTTCTCCAAATATTCCTAACGAACGCTCGTCGTGAAAGACCCTGTATATTGAGATCATTTACAGAAAATGGAGACGATAATATAAACTCAAGAAAATTTGTTTCAAAATGCAAATTTTATTCGGTTGAAAGTGCATTTAATCGATAAATTTCCATTTTTCTAAGACAACTTTTTATCTAGCAATGCCATGAAAGCAACAAGCACGATAAAACCACGAGTCCGTAGGACCAATGTCCAATGATGGCTGTCAGTTTTATCGCTGTAAAACTATATTTTGGTGCCCTAGCTTTCAACTTTTCCATTATTTTATCGGTTTGGAATAAAAATCACTCAGTTTTGGTACCCTAGCCTTCAACTTATCGGTTTGATGAAAATATTCGCTGTAAAACTGTGAAAACGTTTACTAGCCTACAGCTGTTCCATCGTTTTCATGCATTCAGGGAAATTATTAAGTTAAAATCCAAATGTTTCATACACTTCCAGAAGAAGCAACCAATTAATAAATATCAACTACATTATGAATATACGGTTATCAGGGATATCAACTACATTCATATTTAATAACGTTCCTAGAGGGAGTTGAAACATCTCTCATTGATGGACAAAGTGTAAATAAATTTGTTATGCTAATAGATAAGTTGAAAATAGGTACTTTGAGATGGTTTCATTAAATTCGTTTACTTTTTTTCTCAAGACTAATCAATTTCACATTTTAAGCTATCTACAAAATGAAAATGAAATATATAACTTGCGCATTGAAAGTTTTTCGATTTATTAATTTTAATATGTCATAGAATAGAAACCACTGGTGACAGAATTTTATCCTTACAATTGCAAACATCCTTGTAAACATGTAACCTCAGAATCTAAAAAATGTCGTTCCACATGTAACATTGTTTGATTATATGTGGTTATTTTTGTATGCGTGATGCACCTACTGATAATTATTCAAATTACTAACGACGCTTATGAAGGATTTACTCATAAGGCAGCCTACACTTTTTATTGTGCAATAATGAAGCATCACAAGTCATTTGCATTGTTGATAAGATTATTTCAACTATACGAGTATATGTCCTTGTATAAAATGTTTTCTGAAATATGCTGATAGTTATTATGGCATAATGCATAATGATTCAGTTTGACAATTACTGATTCATAGATAAAAAATCATGATTTCGACAAATTTGAACAACAGTACAATAAATCCAAAACAAGAACTGCTCTCAATCACCAGAACTGCAACACTCTTCTCAACGTGCGTTTCAACAACCAAGTGGGCGTCTTCAGGAGATAAAGTACCTACATCAGTTCCCAACTCCCAACCTTGCCTTATTAGTCTAACAGGGTACACATCCACTTCTAGACACGCATTGATAATTTCTTGAGTAAAAATTAGTGGGATATTTTCCTCACTAATTTTCAACAGAGTGATTCATATAAAGGTAAACTACACATTTCGCTAGTTCCATACTTTCGACAGCATCCAAATGTCAAGTGTCATGAAGAGTTATCAACAATTTTAGACAGTGTTCATTTATTTTAGGACCGTTCTCCGAATCAATAAGTTGTTTAGTCTGGCCGATATATTTTTTGTCACCGTCCTCCGTTTAGTTTTCAATTTCCAAATGATAATTTCAGGTTCAACTTTCCGAAAATGCGATGCGTTAGTGTATCTTGGTTCATACAGTTAGACAGTGAACTTTGAATCCATCTCTTTTCGAAAAGTAGAAGATTTGAAAATATGTTACCTTTTTTACATCAAATTCTAGACCCCGGTTACTTCCAATCAGCAAGACATATAGGAATGGTGACTTCTCGTTATATTCAATATCATATGTAGATTTCTTATACGCAAATGATAAGATGCGAAAGTCATCGGAGCTGTAAAGTGATAACAGAAATAAGTTGAGAAACTACTTGAAACTGGATGATTATAACAATCATTCATTTTTTCAAAACTATTTTATATTTTCGGTAAGCTGATATTCTTCATGGTTTAGAAAGTCACACCCAGAACTCTATAGGACTTTTATTCAGCCATTGATGACTGACACTTTCTTTCAAACCTTCCATTATAATTTGCAGCAAACTATTGACAATTCAATAATCTTTCAACATTTGCGAATGGTTGCTTCTGACCGGAGAGCACTTTGGCTTCTTCAAATTGTCGTTTTAGATGGCAGAAAACTAGGAAATCAAATGGGACAGATTACTTGAAACGTACTCTGTGGGTTTGGTGGAAAACTAGGAACTAATAAACTCACATGTTATAATAATCACAAGCCTAATTATTTCAGATAATTATATTGTGAAGAGTGAATATGAAGTATTGAATCAACTTCTGGCCTTATTGGTTCTCTCTGCTTGGCACCATTGATGTCTTCTTATGAATAGTACTTCATCCAGTTGCACACCACCAAAGACGTTTCAACGATAACGAAGAAAAGGGAAAGATCGAAAAGATCTGTACTTCTAGGTCGCGTTGGACCTATCAACGTATGCGATAGTGGTGTTATTAGTTCCACTTTTTCCCAAAATAGAATACATATTCATCTGAAACCCTGAAAATAAATTTGAATAAACACGAACCTGAAACTATTAGAAGACCTATATAGAACATCATCAAATTTCTGGGATGACATTCAAATCCAAATAAATCAAATATGAAGAGAAAATGTATTATTATGTATTAGGTATTGAAAGTCAAAAATATATATTACAATATTCGAGTACCAACGATAATAAGAAGTTATTTAACATTTCATATTCGTGGATTCCATCATTTTTAGAAAATGATGGCAACAATATGTTACAATTAGTAACCACAGTACGAGTACTTATGATAAATGTAATTAAAGTTTGTTAAATATTTCAATGGGTGTTCCGCAAGGATCGGTATTAGTGCCTATATTGTTCCTTTTATATACAAATGATTTGAAATCATATATTAGGAATACTTCTTCAACAATGTATACCGACGATACGTCTTCAATAGTATCTGACATGGATGAAAACTCACTTTTAGACAAATGTAAATATACTTTGCAATGTGTTATGAACTGGTGCGGAGCTAATTCTCTTGGTTAGATTTCACAATCACCAGAATTGCGTGCCTATTCAATTTCAAATTAAGAACATGTCAATTCTGTAACATGTAATTCTGTAACGAGTGAAATTAACTCATTAGGTTATCTCTTTAGAAACCTAACTGCTCAAGTAGCTTCCAGACTGAGACATGGCATATGTATGTGGGGTAACTCGACTTCGATATCAAATGTATTCGTTGCGCAGAAGTATATTTTGAGTATAATGGCCAAAGCCTCAAGAAGGGCCTCTTGCAGAAGTGTATTTGGACAATTAAACATTTTAACTCTTGTCAGCATGTATATATTCGAATTGTCGATTTTTGTCTTTAAAAACAAACATAAATTTATCATCAATTAAATCATACATAGTAGGAATACTCGTCAAAAATATAACTTCCAAATACAGTATTGTGAATATAAGGTTACTTCTAATTCACCTTGTGTGATGGGCCCAAATATCTGTAATAAGTTACCAAAAGATATTAAGGAGCTCAATAAAATTAATGAATTTACCCGAAATCTGAAAAAGTTATTTAATTGATATTTGCTTTCATAACCTAGGCGAATTTTTTATATCATAAAATAGTTTTCTTTTTTATTATATTCTATATTATGTGTTAATTCTAGAGTGTTTTTTTATATTGATACGGACACTGCGTTTTCATGTGTTCTTCATTGCTGGACAAATCCTATACATACTTGTATGTCAAACGGATAATAAATAAATAAATAAATGAAAATATATTATCTGAAAATAAAAATAATATAAATTGTTATCACTGAAAATGTATTTATTGTTTAAAAATTTTTTATTTACGTATTTTTTGGCTTACTAACTGCAAACAAGCACCTGCTTCAAACTTGTATATGTTTTTTTTCAACAGTAAGTAAAAATCTATTGGCAGTTTGTATTTTATCATTTTATTTGGTAACTTATACTCTCAAATCTACACACAACTTTATATAGTCAAATACTAATATCTTATTACAATTTACGAAAATTACAGGACCATATTCAATGATAATATTAATTGATATTTTACCTCTTCCAGGATATTTTTCTCTGCATGGTTTGAACTTTAATTTCAATATCTCCATCTGGGTATTTTTGAACAAGCTCTATTGATCTCCCGAACAGATTTTAGAATTCACATCTTTGGGTTAAATCATGATTTTTATTCAAGCAACACTTTATTGTGAGATTTTCACTGGGTAGTTTACAAAACCGCACCACATGTTTCACTATAGCTATGTTTTATAATAAACTATGATGATAATGATTATGATTCAAATTTGTTCCATTTCCAGCTCTTTTTATTTTTCTATACATTTTATATAAGAAAGTATAACCATCAATTTGATGGATAAAAATTCGTATTTGAAAATGTTGAAAAGCCTGTATAGTAATTTGTTTATCATATTTTGAAAGCTCCAAATATTGCAAAGACAATGTAAAAAATGTTTTCCCTCGTATATGAAAATCAAGGTACTTTAGGTTCACAAGAACATACAAAATTTTTGGGACACACATGTTTCCTTATGACATGTGATAAAAATAAATACATATCTTCTAAACAACTATTTGGTTATATTGGTAAGTTCGAAATGAACTGAATTCATTCAAAATTCTGGTTTATTGATAACAAGATCCTTACTGAAAAAAAAATCATCCATTAGTTAATGCGACAGCTTTTTCCATTCGTGAAAAATGAGGGTTTTGTGTGTTACAGATGCTCACACTTAGAAAAATGAATCAGATAGCAGAATACGATCATAAAATCAAATAAGTTTATAGAAACCATTCAAAGCTGTCCGACTTAACAGCTAGTAAAAAGAACATAAACGTCAAAGGAGAACATAAAACAAGCTATGCGTGTTTCGGAGAGATATGACAGAGTGTGTGATCTGAAAAAGAGAACATTCTGGCAGATTCGAGCATTATTTTGTAATTTGATAGCATTGAGTAGATTGTAGGGAACAAGTGGGTGCTTTGTTTTCAATAAAAATTATATTTTCAAAGAGGAAATAAACAAAGAATTAGATATGAAGTAATTTTGGTGAAAAAATAATTTTCTTTTTTAGTTATCAATCTTAAATAACTTATTACATTCCACAGCAAAGTTAGTTTTCATCCAATTATTTTCCTCGAAGTTAAAACAATGAAAAAGTTAAAGGCAGAGACAGCATTTACCGAATATTATAACAATTGAATATATGTTGTTAACATCAATATTTCAATTATAATTTTTGGAACCTAATGACTGATATATTTTTCGTAAATCCCGAAACTTAAAGCTGGAGTTTTTTGGGTTAATTTTTTTTCTTGGCATAATCTCGACATATGGTACACCAAGCTCAATGGATCAAAATTCGTGCAATCCAATAATTTTCAAAATTTTGTTTACAAACTAAACATTATCGTTATAATTTAGAATGAAATCCCTAGATTTACGATCTCTGCAAAATTTCGAAAATTATCATTATAATTTAGAATAAATTATAGATTTGCACATATTTTAATTGAATGCACAAAAGAAATATCATCTTTGAATATAATTGTTGATGATAGAACTGTGAATTTTCAGTTACAAAAATATTCATTTTTGAATGAGGTATACTGGAAAGGAAATTATTCAGATTTCCAAACTGAAATGGAATGCAAGGAAAATTAATACCAAGGTCATGGCTGTAATTTGAAAAGTATTTTAATAAATTGTCATTGAATATTCATCTTTCACGAAAAAGTATATCGTTTCCAGACCTACACCAGAAATACTTGAAACTGGAGACTAGTTGACTGATGTTTTATTTCATAGTTTTAGATGGATATTTTAATTTTATTTTAATGGAGATTAGTGTGAAATAATCAATTAGTTGTTCGTTTCTATTGGTTACTAATATGCAAATGGAGGAATCCAGCCAATTAAAGTTGACTGAAATTTCTTAATTCAATTAATTTTATTACTGGAATAATTAATGAACTGGGTTATTTTATCGCACTATTATTGCTTTGTATCGGTGTGATATTTTTTAACATGTCAAGTATTTGAGATGATGAACTTGTATATACAGAGTATCTCACTTCAACTTCCCTGGTATACTTTTTGAAGACGTATTAAGAAATTGTTTTTCAGATGGAGCTTTTGAAGACTATTTACCAAAAAAACAAATCTTATAGGAAATAAAAATCACACGATCTTGGAAAAAAATATTATACACTAAAAAAAATGATTTGAAAACAAATTTGAGATCATTTTATACACCTACATTTTGAACAATATCCAAATTCATGATGATATACAGGATCTTTCACTTGAACTACGACCACACATTGAGTTGATTTGTTTGTCTCATTTTTTAAAATCATGTTTCAGGATAAGTATCCGCACTTGCGTTTTCAATACCATAATCATAGTTCAATGGATAACAAATTGGTACGATTTTGGAAAAAATGTATTTTTTATCACAAAAAATTATCCAAAAAAGTTATTTGGAATAATCCAAAAAAAGTTATTTGGAATAATCCCAAATAGACCATAAATTTTACGTGAACAAGCAAAAACATTTTCGATTCATTAAAAGGGCTATATGTGTATTAGTGAGTCGATTTTCACGAAAGAAAGGAAGCAAATAAAAAAAAAACACTTTTATTGCAATAATCAATTATTGTCTGAACACTAAGAAGAAATAGATCACTATTGTTTTTGGGATTAGTTTTTTTTGACATGTCTTCAAACACATTTTTCAATTAGTTTTTCTTATTCCTGTGTGTTTTCTCGAATATTAAATTGTCCTGATTATTCTGACTTCCATTCTAATACAAATTTTGCTCAAATATTTCCCACAGGGTGAACTTGAAGGTCAACAAATTGCACGACTATTAATTTCAATTCATCTCCGTGGAAAGTTATTATCGAGAAAATTTCTGGCGAATTGATCCCACATTAAGCATCCAATTTTAGAAGTAAGTTTAACCTTGTCATGATAGAAAACTTTTCTATAAATTTTCTCACGTAATTATTAAAGGATTCTCAAAACCAATATCTTATATCTTGATGAAACCAGACAATTTATTGTGAATGTAGTCTTATAATTGAAGTTTATGTTTTAAAGAGAAAATCTATCATCTAAATAATTAGCTTGGTAGCAAATAGCAGAACACCAGTCTCCTCTACTCATTGCCAGATTCAAGAGTTTATAAAAATTTTGGCTGAAACGGTTTCTGTTTGTTTGTTTTTTTAACTGCTTTTATCAAAATTTGAATGAATGAGGCAATAAACTTTTCGTTTGTTACCTCATCGCCAAATAATGTTTACCGCAGTTATAAACGAAACGTCAGATAGGAAAGCCTACAGACCAAGGCCAACTAATCCGGAAGATTATTGTAGAATTCTGTTGATATTTCATAATAATTTTCCTCTACAATGAAAATACACATTTTTTAAAGAAACTTCTTTCCATACAAAATCTTAATACCGAGTTCGGAGCTCTACAAAAAATAATTTTTGAATACTTCGTCAAACAAAACAGATACAGGGGTGGTCGGATTCAAAGTGGGATGCACTGTGAATCATCCTATAAAACATTTTTCGTCAACACAAAAAATTCTAATCACACGATCATCTTTCATCGCATCTATAAATAGAAATAATACGTCGGTTCGTCCAACAAGGTCACGTGGTCGATGCAGTATTTTAATTAATATTGTTTTATCCAGTTTCCTCGTTCTGTTTCTAAATTATTCAAAAGTCTTTGTAAAAGCCGGTTCAAGAAATGTTTTGGAAGCATGATTAAATACCAAACCCATTACATAACCGGTTATATGAAATGTAGATTTTTCAAATTGGGTATTGCCTAATGATATATATACGATGAAATGCGTTTCCTGGTGAATACAGGCGGTTCTGTGAGCAAGCCAGGGGTGGAGCAAGAGCAGATACTGAGGGTAACTAGGGTAATAGAAAAATATTTTGCAAAATAAGTACTGTTTTTGCCAGCGTTCAAGAATCTGTTCATTCAAATGAAGAACTAAAAGCGTAACTATTACAGTAGTACATTTTTTAAAGAAACAAAAATTTATGTTATTCAACTCCATTTGACTCAGGATAATGTAAACTCCAGACAATAATAAAATTCCTTTACAAGTATGGTATTCAATTTTTATCTGTTCAATTTCACTCATACTGTTTCGTTGTTTAAAAAACAACTTGGGATTCCTGAAAATTGGCCAGTAGTCATTTCAAAACGAAGTCATAGAGAAATATACCTAATATTCCTAGAAAATATAGTTATATGGAGTTCAATAAGAGACACTTGAGACATTATTCAGTGATCAGTTTTCACAGAAAGTCCAACTGGACAGTACTCCATATGACTGATCTAACTCAAACCAACTGAGTTTCTTGGCTGTAAACCATTTTCTTGCTCTGGTTGAGGTGCATTTTCGTTGAAAAAATATCATGGACATGTAACATGTGGGCGTAAATCAGGAGCCTGTAGTGCAGCGTATTTAGCATGATTAGATTCAAAACTCATTTCCTGTGAGCTAAACAGTTAACTTGCCCTACCTATTTTATATGATATTAACAAATATTATGTGCACCGATGTAAACCAATATTTGAACAAAAAGTAACGATGAATGTATAGAAGGGTTTTCTTGCAAGCATCCAGAAATGTGGTGACCCTCTCAACAACTCAAACACAAGTATAGCAATTGAATGAATATAAAAAACCTCTGTGGTTACTTATTGGCGAATGAGAAGCTTTTTACCAAACTGATATTTCCTCGTAAGTGATAAAGTCAGCATCAACAGTGGACACATACAATGTATATGCTGCGCATATTCAATGTCACAAGTACCTACATAGTAGTGATGTGGGCCATTAATTCAATAATTAAAAGTGAACCAAAACCGTCCTCTTGAAACTATATGAATCTTTGACATTCAACATTTGACGAGTAAAATTTAACGAATTCAAGGTGCTCTCTTCTAGAAACGATCTATTAAAAACATAATGTGTAGATATTGATGTGGAAAAAAAGGTGTCAATTTGCTGAGGAATATCAATTCAAATATTTTACCGATTCATCGCCAGAAAAACCCCTTCGTGAAGGCACATTCCCCGTCCCTGGAATAAGGTCGCTGGCAACCAAAAGCAAAACTTCCAGCCAGTGATGTATGGGCCACGGTAACGCTTCTGCGTCCCTTTTGCTTTTACGTACTCAGTTTTTCAGTTAACCCATTTGCAAGTGATTTTGTTTTCGGATATTTTTAGATCGCGGTGAATGTGTTTCATTCAATTGATTGCTCTGTTTTCATTAGAAAAGGGGATGGAAAAGTGAAATATTGTGAAAGGTGATCTAGTGGACCAGGGGCCAACTGAAGAGTTGTTTGCGGTTTTCTCGCTATTGAGGAAAAATCAAGCATCAAAACACAATACAATGTAGATTCAGCTGAAGTGCCACTTCAACGGTAGAAATATGCCCATTACTCGTGAGAATATAGTTTGTACTAAACCATTCGAGAGAGTAGCGCCTATTTCTCCCGAATAGAATACTATACTTTCGCTATGACTTACAACAGAAACATTTTAAAATAAGATTTATTTTACAGTGAATTACTGAAGGCGTGATTGAAGAGTCATTTTGACCACTTGCTCAACGATAACATAAAAAATTATTCCTCCTTACTGCAAAATCAGAGCAATTTTCGCTCAGTACAAATATTATAAAATGAAAAATCATTTATTTTGATACCGTGTGTAAAAAATAGGCAAACGCTTTCATTTACATTCAACATACATTATTACAGTAATGAGTTAACAAAACTTACATATTTTACTTTTAAGTTGAGCCTATTGGCGAGTGGAAATATTCGTACAAAGTGAATGATTGAATATAATTAGTTTAAAATTTAATTTCTAGGAATTCTTGTGCGAACTCCTTAGATTACTCCAAGTTAATTCGTGAATACAAAGTATTTTTCACAAGGAAAAATGTTCGGTAACCCATATTTAATACATAGATAGATAAATACGAGATCGATAGATACCTTTTGTTTTTACTGTATTATGAATGTGGATTGATACTGATACTGATTATTCCAAAATTCTATTCCGCATTGTAGCTGAAATAAACGGAGCTTGCAACTGCAATCTTAATATTTTTATCAATCGTACGGATTACATAAATGATAAAATTCAATTAAGAATCAAGGTATTCTATGTGGCTGATCAGCGTGAAGGATTTTACAGACCTTCATATGAAGCTAGAAAAATTGTCATTATTTTCGTGCAGTATTAAGGATAGCAGTCAGCTATCAGTAACTCCGTTTGAAAAATGTATTTTACATAGTGAACAAAATTTTCAGTATTATTTGTATAATTGTAGTTATATCATCTGGAAATAGTAAGAAACTGACTGAGAGAAAGTAACAGACGATATCATTGATGCAAGTGTTGGCCCCAAAATAGAACCTTGTGGAACTCCTGTATTCTGTAATATGTCTATATTATACTGCCCCGACTCCAATATATATTAATTTGTTCTGATAGGAAAAACGTAGTGTTTGAGTTGTGTCTTTGAAGTTTATTTCAACTTTGATTTATATTGGTGGAAACAAATATGCAAACTATATTTTCATTTTTTCTCGATAGGTTATGAAAATAATCACTATAAAATGGTTTAGACTTTCGCAGCTGAGGTTTTCAGTGTCACTGTTTTCCGAGTTTGAAAGCCGTGGATTATTGGAATTTCTTCCTGACGTTTCGCTGGCGCGAGTGGCTGGCTTCTTCAGAGGTTTAACCATCATGGCTTGCCATCCGATGACTAGCTTTTAGTCTTCGTAAAGCGTATTTATGCCTTGTCAGGTAATCAGTTGTATTGGTACCTGTATTTGTACCTGAAGAAGCTAGCCACTAGCGCCAGCGAAACGTCAGGAAGAAATTCCAAAAATCCACGGCTTGCAAACTTGGAAAACAGTGATACTGAATAATAATCACTATAAACTTGCTTTAAATACTGGTTTCTTGAAAAAAATGGAATTTGTTCTACGTAACTGAAGAAATTTTTCACAAAATGTTATATTTTAAGGTCGATGAGGTGATACGTTGACATTTAAAAATTGTATAATTGTTATTTCTTTGATTACTGAAAGATGATGTACCGACTGTCTAAAAATTATAATTATTCAGTTACAGATCGATAAAAGAGGTATTGAGTGAATAATTAAAACGATAAAATTATTTACCATACATTAGGTCGTAATAAATGGTAATTATATAGAAAACATGACTTTTTTGCACTAGTGAAAAATTTGAGCACAAGCACAGAAATCGAATGGCCCCTTGAGGTTCAGGTTATCAAGATTTATCCCTCCAATGAAGAACTTTTAATCAATCGGATACATACACGTTTCCACTCCTATGTGTGTATTTCGCAGTAACGTTCTCTGAAATGTATAAAAAACAAAATGCTGTGCCATGCGTGTGGTGTTTTAGTCAGAAATGCAGTATTACACTCAGCTGATACCGCAACAGCTGTCCAATTGTCTGTTTATGCTCCATGTGAATTTCAATCATGTGTAGTTGCAATTCAACTTTAGATTCAATTTCGATAATTGTGCATAGAATTAATCGCGATGAAAAAAGAAAACTTTGTTCATCAGCAGAAAACCCGAATTGAGGTTTTAGTTTCTGAACTGTTTCTCAGCAAAGTTTATATATTTACTTCTCTAAAATGACAACGATTGATATTGTTTCAAATATTCACAAAATAATTTTTGATGCCCACACAGAACATAATAACTGTTATACCATACTTATCTAACTTTCGTTGTCTAGAAATTAATGAACAATGAAAGTTAGCAACAAAACTCGAATTGTGGTTCGCAATAGAAATTTTACTGGATTTCCTTAGATAAGTTTTGAAAAATCTAAATATGGTACCCACGCAAAGCAAAACATGCTTCGATAAAGTATACAATATAGATATTTATGATTTGAGTGTTAAAAGTAAGGTTTTATTTTGTGAGTGAAAAAGCTTGCAACTGTCCTGTTTTAATAATAAAATAGATGAATATTTAATATTTCTATTTCTAGGCCGAATTACCTGGTTACCAACAAACAGTATTGTTTGCAGCTCACGCGTTTTATTTAAAGTTACATTTGAAGTTTTTGCTGGTGTTTAATGTCTTGCATAATGAAGAACAATAGTGAGAAATTATGTGTTCCTGACGATATTAAAGAAGCTGCAAAGAGCTTCAAATGAATTGTTTTCAAAAAAATCGGCTCAGCAGTACGACATCGCATATTCTAAGTTTCTTAGCTGCAGTAGACTTGAAAACGTCGAAGGAAATTTCTGCGAAACCGTCTTCTTAGCCTATTTTAAAGAGAAATGAAAAGTATGGAACTCGTCAACTTCGTGGAGCCAGTTTTCAATTATAAAGTCGTGCGCTCGTTAAAAATGGTGTTAATACTAGCAAACATTTCAAGGTGATAGCATTCTTAAAGCAGAAAAATGAAAGTTATAGGCCCAAAAATTCAAAATCACTTACGTTTGAACAAGTCCAGAGGTTTATAAATGAGGCGCCAGATGAAAAATATTCGATGATAAAAGTTGCTACTATTTTCGGAATATATGGAGCCTGCCGGCGTGAAGAGCTGTGCCATTTATTAATGGAAACATTGAATTAATAGATCAATCACTGATTTTTCAAATTCCAAGAAAAAAATATCGACTCCTTCAATGAATACGTTGCATTACGCCCTTCTGTTATCAATCATCAACGTTTTTTTCTGAAATACTCTAATTATCAATGCAGTGCCAACTCAGTTGGTATAAACACGTTCGGGAAAATGCCCTCTACCATTGCTGAGTTTTTTTAAGGAAAAAAACACAAGCACTACAGATTAAACCTTAAGGCCCTCTAAGATCGGTGCCTGTGCGAAAGTAGTGATTCATATTGGATTTGAATCACTGAACCTTCCGGAACGATAGGAATATACAGGTCACTATTTCAGAAGGTCTTCTACTTCTTTGCTAGCAGAATCAGGAGCAAATAAAACGTATATTGAGAAGCACGAAGGATGGATGTCTATGATAGTAGCTGAGGGTTACATCAATCAATCTAGTTCTTTCAAAAAGGCTATTGCTGAAAGAATAATCCTAACAGCTAGCTCCAGCGTGGTGTAATATTCATCGACTATGTTGAGAAGGGAAACACCATCAACAGTGAATGTTATATAGCGTTATTGAAGCGTTTGAAGGCCAAAATTGCAAAGAATCGACCGTATATGGCAAAAAATAAATTTTGTTTCGCGACAACGCATCGTGTCACAAGTCAATGAAAACATTGCCAAAACTTTATGAATTGAACTTTGAATTGCTCCTACATCCACCGTATTCGCCAGATTTTGCTCCTAGCAACTACTGGCTATTCGTAGTCCCCCCAAAAAATGATCACCGGTGAGAAATTTCTTCAGCCCATGTAACACATGGGCTGAAAAGAGAGAGACACATGCGTATATCAAAAATGTTTATTCCAAACAGAAATTTGGAAACATTCATCTCCTCCAACTTTGACATAAGGCGGATATTTTATATAATAATTATAGATATCAATGCGTTATTTGTTTCTGAAACATTCTACTATATACAGGGCACTCACTGAAAGCGCTGATTGTCAACGTTAGGTTTTTTAAACTAAATAAGATATATTGCTTTCCAAATTCGGATTCTGTGTGTATACCAAGTGGTTCAAAAGTTATGCCCAGAGTAATATCAAAGAGTTTATTGATTCAAAAAATACTTCATTGTGAAATTTGGACCAAACAAAGTATTTCTTGAATACGTTATGGGTTGTCAGCAGGTAGCGGTCGATTTCATCACTAACGTATTCAAAAAATTCCTCATTGTGAGATTTTGACTAGATGGTTTTACAAAAACTCAACTCGTATTTAGCAGTCCAATAGCTTCTCCAGGCGTGACTTCACTAACTAAAATTTACATTTTCATTGCTATATATATGTTTTGACAATTCAAAGTCTTTCCATTCAAAAAACTACTCCTATGATCTTTAATAATTTGGGAAAATGTTCTCCCCGTTTGGCCAATATAAAGTTTCGGGCAAGAGTCACAAGTCAGCTTACATACTCCTGCCATTACCTACTCATAAGTTTGGTCTTTATTGTTTGAAATAAATTTGCTCAAACTAGTATCTGTTCTGTGAGCTTTATTTATAAAAAAGCGATATTATTGGTGGGTTCACCAAGATATGACAATGTCTTTTAGCAAACGCTATCTTCTCTGGTACATGGCTTTTTATGTAGTTTTTGGAAAGAATGGAGTCGATAATATCTACCTTATAACCGTTTTTGACCGCCATTTGTTTGATGAAACTCAGCTTTCTCTGAAAATTACTTTCCGACAATGTGTATTCAATAGCCTATGAAGCATAATATTGAATGCAGCTACTTTATGCTGGTAGGGGTATGGGGAGGAATTATGTATGACAATGTCTGCTTGAGATGATTTGTGGAAAATTACAAAATCATGGAAAAGAAAGTTTTTGGCTTTCTACTACTCCATCTTGATACAAAAAAATGTGGGAATCTTCCAAAGAAAGAAAGATTCCCACATTTTTTTGTGGAATATTCCAAAGAAAAAAAGATTCCCACATTTTTTTGTATCAAGATGGAGTAGTAGAAAGCCAAAAACTTTCTCGAAAAATCAATCACTCCTAAAAAATATAACCTCTTCAATTTAAACAATATT
>WOGR01004189.1:0-15000 GCA_015342045.1 Leptinotarsa lineolata | reverse complement strand
GACGAGAATTTGGTGTGATTATTTGTGTTTTCATTGTATTTTAAAGTTTTCGACTCGGAAATCAACTACCTTAAATTACACTTGGTGGAAAAATTCAGTCGAGATTTTTTCATAGGGTGATCAATTGCTAAGATTGTAAGAATAAGTAACTGAAAAACTACCACTGAAAAATAATATGCCGACATGTCGAGGCGGAAATTCCTTCTCTGTGCTGTTCCAATTGGTATTGGAAATACTATACCGTTATTTTTTGTACTCTGGTATTCTCAAAAACAACCTGATTGATACCAAAATGTTGGATTAATTGTTTAATTTTGTTTTTCCTAATATCTCTATTGTCTAAGAAATTCACATTGAAGTCTCCAGCATAAAGGATTTTTTTGTATTATTCTTATTATAGACTTCGACATATTCGACTGCTTTTGATAATATATTTCAAAATTGTTCAATATTGTGTGTGGCAGGTGATGAATAAACTGAAATTACAAATGAATTTAATTTTCCCAAGTAGCATTGCCAGAGGTAAAAAAATTCAGGTACTCAATTAAGTTAATGTATAAGTTTGAAAATGTCCTTATAGGACGAAACTGTAGTAACGTTAGTTGCAAATAAAAGTTTCATATCTCATTTTTCACTTAGTAAGTAGTAAACATTATGTAAAAAACAAATGAATCGATTAATAAATATTACATAATAATCCTTTTAGGATGACAAAGCATGATTATCTGGTAAGAACATGTTAGGTAACGGGGAGATATTCAATTCAAATTGATCGTTCATTAGATATTGGGAATTTTTGTAATGATACATTTCTATACTTTCCAAAAGGTCAAGTGTCGAACCTTTCTTCTGGAAATGAAGAATTTTGAATTCATGATTGAATTCATGTTCCTGTATGAAAAGCTATGTAGGATTCGTTGGATTTGGTTTCCATTATAGAAATTGTTTCTATGTTCTTGTTTGCATGTTTTAAATGTTCTTTCAGTTTGATCTATGTGAAAAGTAGTCAATCAAATCCTGCTTGAAAAAGCTATTATATAGAAAAGTATGTGTTGCGGTTATGTAAAGTGAAAATACAAATAAATATCAATAGTATAAATTGAAATATATTTTTAATGTTTGAATTGAAAGGGATATATTTATAGGAAAGACAAATTTTTTTGGATTGAAAATGGTATATTTTTAGGAGAGACTAATTTTTAGGAAAGAAAGGTTTTGACTTTCTACTTCTCCATCTTCATACCAAAAAATTAGAATCTTCCAAAAAAACGAAGAAAGCAAATAATTCAAAAATAAACTTTTTACAAGGATGTAAATAATTACACGAACGAGTTGAATCCATTCATGTCCTTGATGACAGTACGTTATGAAATTCATTTGCTTATTTGATTTGATCCCAGCCATGGGAGTCTGTATAATCTACACATTTTTGTAAATAGTTTAATTTTGATTTAATTGCTTTCTTTTTCTCTTTGAAAGATTCTCACATTTTTTTATATGAATATGGAGAAGTAGAAAGCCAAAACCTTTCCCAACATAAGTCTCCTAAAAATTCATATCTTTCAATTTGGACCAGATTCCTATGGCTGGGATTAAATCAAATAAGCAAGTGAATGTCATTACATACTGTCAACTATGGCATGAGTAGATTCAACTAATTCGTGACAAAAGGTCGTACTTTTATTAATGAATTGAGTGCTTTATCTTGTAATGTTATCCAGATTGGTGCTGAAGGGGGAATAAGACGACTAACTCCCTTATTCCAAAACATTGATGTCCGCCATTGAGGATGACTGTGTTCCATGTATGTGAAATTTTACCTTTCATACACTATATTGTGTAGCAATCCTGTGAATGATATCTGATTCAATTCATAATGGATTTTTGAAGTACAAACTGAAAAGAAAGTTTTTTTGTATAATTCAATGTTCATGTAAAAGTACCTAGTTGTTACGAAAATATTTTTTCTTTCGTGTAATTCAATGTTTATATTACAGTTTGTATCTGAAACTTTAATCTTTATATGATCTACACATTTTTATAAAAAGTTTATTTTTGAATTATTTGCTTTCTTCCTGTCTTTGGAAGATTTTCACATTTTTTTAAATATGGAGAAATGGAAAGGCAAGAACTTTCTCAATTTTTATTGGATATTTATTTATTATTTTAATTTTCTTGAATCTCACTATTCAATTATATCCTTAACAAATTCAGATAACAATACTTTTTTCCTCAGTGTCAGTAATAATTCAATAAGATTTAAGATAGAAATAAAATATTTACTCTCATTACCATTGGATCCTCATTTCCACATCAGAAAACAGATTCAAAAGGGGGAGGAAGAATTCATTTCTATTTGGTCATTTAGTAAATTTATCGAATTCCCTAGTCTATTATATTCTAAGTATTCCAAAAATTGAGTTTCAAACCTTTCTCTTCCAAATGTAATACACCATAGTCACACAGGTAGTCAGAAAATTGTTTTTAATAATTATATGATTTAATAAATTAATGGAAAAACATTTGATAGTTTAGTGAACTAATTGGTGATTTTCTTTGCAGAACCTTTCAAAAAATTTTCGCAGATAGAAGATCATGATGATTTCCATAAACAACTAAAGAACATGAAAACGCTCTCTGAACAAGTTAATACTCTAACAGAGTATTTGGAAGTAGGGAGTGATAGAAAATATCCAATATATAAGAGAGTGTGCGATGATTTGCAAAATTCCTTAAATCCCACTTATCCGAGGGTGCAAATTTTTCCATTTGGATCCTCAATAACAGGTCTTGACTTCAAAGATAGTGATATTGATCTTTATATAAAAGGAGTGAGGAATAGGGAGAACAATGTACCGTTCCTTTATAAAATTAAACACATTTTGATGCACTCTCAAAGATTCACTAATTGTATTGTCATAGCTCATGCAAAAATTCCTATTTTGAAGTGCATCCATATAGAATCCAATATTAATTGTGACATTAACATCAAGAATAAGTTAGGGGTGTGCAATAGTCAACTAATCAATTACTACTTGAAATTGGATTTCAAAATTAGAGAGGCGATGGTGATAATAAAGTATTGGGCGAAGATCCATAAGATGACGGGACAAAATCATTTGTTCACCAATTATTCATTGAGCCTCATGATGATATTTTTTTTCCAACAAAAGCCTCACCTGTTTCCGTCCGTTCATTTGCTTCAGAAGAATCAACATTTTGCTAGTTACCAGGATGGATGGAACGGCGGTTTTCAACAAAAGGAATATAATAATTACACTTTGCGAAAGTTGTCTCTAGCTGAGATGTTGGCTGACTTTTTCGAATTTTATTCAAACTTTGACTACAGTACATATATAATTTGCCCTTACTTAGGAGAACAAATGAAAAAAGATACTTTCAAAACCCCAGAGCAACTTCCGGAATACTACAACACCTACAAGGATTTTCTTAAAGTTGAGGGAAATGTCGCTTTGAAAGTGGAAGCATCGATTTGCATACAGGATCCTTTTGAGCATTCTCGCAACACAACCCCTGCAGTATCTGAGTCTACTTTGAAAATTTTCGTTGATTTATGTCGCTATGGAAAGCAAATATGTAAAGATGGTGCGGTAGGCTTATTATATAAGCTTGTGACGGAAGAACCACCGAATATTAAGAGTGAACAGTTATTGAAATGTAACTATAGCCAGTTCACTGTACCGATGGGCATCAATGTAAAGTATTTAGCCAAAAATATCGATGACAACGTATCCAACAGAAGACAGATGATTGAAGAGGAATGGTTCGAATCAGCCAATAAATTTTTGGTGACTGTTCTGAAAGAATTCTTGAATTTTGAAGTGGAGGAAACTACCAAAGAGGATTCGAATAATAAAGCAAAAAGATCTGAGGGTCAAACTGATATTCATGACAAGGAAGAATTACCATTGTTCTCTTATAGATGCTCTGCAAAGTTGAATTTATGGCAGTTGCGTAAGTCAACTTTGAAGAATCTCGACACTAAAGACATCATTGGAATAGTCAATAAAGAAAAAGAAGTTACCAAACAGTTATTGGTGTTGTATAAAAATTTGACTTCTACGAAAAAAATATTAGAATTTGATATCACCGTCCAAAAGAAGAGTGCTCCAGTACAACTGCTGATTGATTTAACCAAAATTTCTTCCTATAAGAAGACATTCAAGTGCTTTTGCACATTTTTTGCAGCAAATTTTATTTATTGGTTTGAAACCTATGAAAAGGAGTTGAATGGACTCAGTTAACGAATTTTACTCATTATAAATATTCCAAACCAGTACTTGTAATATATATGTACATATTTCTTCAAACGTTGCACAGAGAGTTTAGATCTCAGAATTGTATATTTGTAAATGAATATTTATCAAGTGTATTTTGTCAACTATTTGTGTCATTTTAGTATAAACCAAATTAATTTACTAGTTGAATGTTTAGTATTGTCTTTTAATTTTTGAACTGATATCAATATATCTTTGATATCTTTTAGAGTACAGAGATTGCTAGGAGAGGATTTGACGAAAATCTAATTCATTCATATGAATCTTTTATACAGTGACACTGCTGAAGTTGTCACATGCAATTTTGGACCTGCCTGATTTGACATTTTCAACAGAAATTTTCAAAAATCGGGTTGCCCCTGTAAATTTCTAAAAATGCATTGAGAAAAAGATGTTCACTTTTTTAAATTTTTTGTAATTATGTTCACCCTGCCGATTTGAAGGAAACATGATTCAATCTTTACATTTATAATGAATACGAGACTCTCGCATTTATTAGAAATGAAAAGGTCAAATCATGTTTCATTCAAAAATTGAAAAAATTTGAAGTGACAGTAGAGGGCTGAAATTAAGTGGAGAAAACACGGTGAAAGTTGAAAACAACATTTTTCTGAAGCATTTCTTCAATACACCGATCCGATTTTTAGAAAATTTCTTTGAAAATTGTCAAATCTGGCAATATCAGTAGAGGGTTGAAATCTAATAGGGGGAGCGCGTTGAATTGAAAACTAAACACATTTTTCCAAAAACATTTTAAGAATTTTTCGAAGATACCCAATTTTTTGAATTTTTTTCCAATTGACAAATTTAATATTAGCAGAGGGCAGAAATTTATTAGAGGGGCGTTAAATTGAAAACTGACCAACTGTTTCCTGATAAATTTTTAGAATTTTCAGAAGACGGCCTTTTTTGTTTTATTTTTTTTTTGGAATTGGCAAATTTGGCAATATCAGTAGTGAGTAGGAATTCAATGGAGGGGGGATCACATTGAAAACTGAACAACTTTTCCTGATGCATTTTTAGAATTTTCAGAAGATACCCGATTTTTTAAATTTATTTTTCAAATCGTCAAATTTGGCAATATTAGTAGAGGGCAGAAATTTTATGTAGGGGCGTTAAATTGAAAACTGAACAACTTTTTCCTAAGGCATTTACGGAATTTTCAGAAGATATCAGATTTTTTGAAAATTTCGTTAAAATTGTCAATTTTGAAAAACTAACTGCAAAGTAAAATTTCAATTATATCTATCAATAAAAAATTCCCGTATGTTGCAGACTATGGTATTGAGTACGTTCATTTAACATGTTCTACTGTATTGAGAATTCACAGTTTTCACAAGCGGAGAAATATGTTTCTCTCGGTATGTTTTCCCATTCATGTTTAAGTCAAGAATCTGGTACTTTCAGGTCCTAGTATTTTGTATCAATTCTAACATATTTTGATAAAATTCTTAACCAAGATTGATTCGTTTTCCTGTAGATACGTTGTAGTATGTATAAGCCAGGTGAATGGGCTCTCCAGTATGATCTCAACTTTTTGTTCAATAATAGAGTATTGATTGTATTTGTGGATACTTGGAAATTGGAATAAATTCTCAAAATTATTTGCTTTTATAGTTTTTATATCTGTTAGTTTTTTGTTTTTTTACCAATAAATTATTTTTTTAATAATACAATATTTATTGAGATATGATTATCAAAAAATAAAATGATCACTTTTGAGAGTGAATCAATCACTGTTACTTCATTGTCTAAAAAAAGATATCTTGGTTGGCAAAGCATAGGGTATACAGGATGTCAATTTGAAAACTTCCCACCCTTAATATCTTCCAGTAAATAATATGAGAAATCTTGAAAACAGGTCAATTTCATAGTCAAGGGGAAAACTTTCAAGGGATATTTGTAGCCCTCGTGGTTCAACCCCCAAAGAGGGGTAAATGTTACCTTTAGAATATTTAATGGGAAGGGGTGTCGAATGGCACATCATTTTGATTGGCGTTCAATTCTGCTTCCAATGATACCCTCACGTTTTATTTTTTGATGAACGGTTTCTGAAAAAATGCGTTCTAAACTTACACGTAAAATTAAGAATTTGCCTGTTCTGAGATGAGTTATTGTATTGACTCCATTTAATAAAAATGGTTAGAAGAGTAGATGGCACCGTTCCAACCCTTGAATGACAGGAATAAATATATTACGCGAAGGATTTTTTATTTGTTGGTTATTGTACTTTTACAGAATAAAATTTGATTTGCGGCATTTTAAACAACATCTATGTACGCTTATCTGACAAAGAGTTCAAAATGTCCATTTCGTTCTTAAACAGTTATAAAGTCTGTTTTCGAATCCCTCTAACATTACGGAAAATTTCACTAGGAATTGACTGGCATGCTGCTGTAGTTCGTCTGTTAAGTTCTTTAATATCAGAAGGTTGTGTTTTATAAACAACGGATTTAAGACGCCCTAAAGAAAGAAATCTAAGAGTGTTGAATCCGTTGATCTCGGAGGCCATTCAACTGCTCCGCTTCTGCCAATCCATCTGTCCGGAAATCTGTCGTTTAACCAGTTGGATGGAAATGAAATAATGACGTGGAGCACCGTCCTGCTGGAAATGTAACAACAGATCCTTCGGCAAAAGTTCATTACCTTCTGCATCCATTTGAGTTTATAGCTCGTGAGTTATAAGATGATCGATAGTCTCTTCAAGCATTTCAAGGTATAGATTGCCAGTCAAGTTTTCTTCCAGAAATGATAGATCAATAATGGCATTTCCAAGAATACCAGCCCTTTCCGAAAAATATATGATTTTCGTCACTCCAATAGCAACAATTTTGTCTATTTACATTGCTATTAAAAAAAACACTCATCGCTGAAACAGATTTTTAACAGAAGATTAGGGATGGAATTGACTCGATGGGACATGATTTCACAAACTCTTTTCTTCTATCATAAACATACTCGTGGAGCTTGAAGAATCTGCATATAATAAGGATGAAATTTATACATTTTCAATGCTTTTCTTACAGTATCGCGTGACATTCCCATCTGTTCTGATATTGATCGTAAGGAGCTCGTGGGCTCTGCAGCAAATGTTCTCATAACTTCATTTTGAACTGCTTCATTTAGTACTTTGGGATTATTTATTTTTTTTATTTATCCCTGAACCAGTTTCTTCAAACTTATTCACCAAATCAAGCACATGCAGTGACTTACATTACAATTTGGATGTATTTCGTTAAAAAGACATGTCGTTCTTCGTGCGCACTTTTCAACTTCTTCATATAAATTACAATAATGTCAATTCTGTCTTGAAGAATATAAACCATTTTCACACTTTTATACACTCATTAAAGTAATTACTGAACAGCCCAACAGGTACAACTGTAACCACAATACTACCACATCGTTCTAATTTGCGAACCAATTTTTTACCTGAAAACTTTACAGCTAATATTACCCCTAATAAAGGGTTGGAACGGTACCACCTAACATTCTTACCAGTTCTGGTGACACCATGCATCTCAGTTTAGGTGTTCTAAATTACTTCTGTTAGTTTAGAACGGAAAATGCTCAAAAAATAATGAGTCAGTCACACCCCTTACCATTTAAGATTCTACCGGTAACATCTAGATAGTAGTCGGTTGGCGAAAAGTCTGGGGACTATAGTGGGTAAGGCAGAACGCTCTATTCATTTAATTTTCGAACGGTGATTTGTGAAATGTGTGGACGGGCTTTGTCGTGGAGCAGGATCAGACCAGTGCCGGCTGCTGCTGACACAATTTTCGGTATATTTCGTCGATTTCCTCACGATAGGACTCTGCTGTGTTGGTTAGGCCCGGTTGCAGAATGTTACAGTGAATCACACCAGCCGCTGACCACCATACAGTAACCATGGGCTTTTTTGATGGGTTTTTCCCTTAAGGAAGTGCCTTTTCATCACACGTGACGATCCGATTAAAAAAGGATCGTTGCGCAAAAGCAAAGAAGAACATGCCTTGAAACGTGACAATTGCTGTCGATCGTTCATATCGTGGGACACCCACTTTACGAGATTTTGACCTTTCCAATATGTTTTAAACCATCAAAAACCGCATGGGAGCTGCTGACACCCAGTTCATCCTCCATCCCACGCACCGTTTGTGATGGTTCAGTCTCCACCAGAGTTCTCAAATCCTCGTTCTGGATTACTGTAGGTCAACCATCTCGGGGCTCATCTTCGAGGCTAAAATCTCCGAAACGAAAGCAACGTCGAATAGTGCGTTCACTAACACTGTTATTGCCAAATGCCTAGTTAATTTTTCTGGTTGTTTCGGCAGCGCTTTGGTTCAATTTGAACTCGTAGAGAAAAATTGGTTGAAAATCGCTCAACGACATCATATAGGTAGTAATAAGCTGAAAAGAGGCAAAAATACAGATTTTGTAATAGAATGCTTTGACCAACATTCATTCGAGACAAATGTTTTGTGTGGGTTATTACATAACCAAATAATTGATCCATATTTTTTAGAGAAAATTTAAACGCAGATGTGTACAGAAATTTCATTATGAATCAGTTTTCTGAAGTTTTGGATAATCTGCCTCAAAGTGTTAGACGAAATTTGTGACATAAGCTTGACGGGGCACCGATCTACCAAACGATAGAAGTGAAACACTATCAGTCAGATGTTCAGGGGCAAAGTGATAGGACAAGATTGGAAAGATAATTGGCCACCAAGATCACCGGACTTATCTCCGATGGACTTTTTTCTATGGGGCTATCTGAAAAAAAATTGTATGAGCACAGACCATTTGAAAACAAATAACATTTAGAGAATACCATTCGGGAGTCCTGTGCTAACATAAATCTATTTATTGAAAAAGTCAAAGTCTGTGAATGAAGGGACTGTAATTTGTATAGAACGGAAAGGACGGCATACTGAATGATAAATTCAGGTTCTTTATAAGATTATTGAGATAAATCAATGAATGTTACGATGTTTTGTTAATGAAAATGCAGTGTACAATTGTTAATTCATTTTGAAAGAATAGGGGTTTTCAGTGATCCTTAATTTGGGAACACCAGAAGGCGAAACCATATCTCAAGTGAAATTCGATTAATGAAAAAAAGGCTGTTTTTCCAGCAGTTGTCCCCAGTGGGTTGGTGATGACTCTAAAAGTGTAACACCTTGATGCAAGTTTTTTATTCAGGTATTTTATATTATCATTAAATTTTAGAGAGTTATCAATCCAGATTCCCAAAAATTTTGCAGATGGTTCATTTTTTATGTCAAGGATTTTCATGCAAAAATCTGAGTTATATAATGTTGGTTTTGGTAGAGTTGAAACGTAATAAGGTTGAATCACACCAATGTCCTACTTTCTCTAAATCGATTTTAATAGTGTTCTTCAAAAAACCAACTCTTTTCGATGCCACAATTGAGTGGTATCATCAACAAATAGTGTACCGTTTCCATTGATATCGATAGGAAGAGCTTTCTTATATGTGGGCAATTGTCTAAACTCGTAAATGGCTGTCGTCACCGATTTTTTTGAAAACTACTGGTTTACAAAAAAAACTTATTTACTTAAATATAAGGCTGAAACTTTATAATGCTGTTGAATTTCGAAGTTTAGTTATTTTCTAAGCATTATTAAAGTCCATATAATACAAAGCTCTGGCTGTCCAATTCCCAGAAATGCAGCTTAGGGCTATAAAAAAACTATAAAGACCACCAATTTGGCAATTCAGTGAATAAAATAGAATGTAGAATAAAAATATATTTTTTTCATAAAACAAGGTATAGTTACATATTTTTTCAATATGATAATGTCATTTTAATGTTGTCCGGAGATTTTCCAAACAGTCCTCTGGCAAAAATTCAAAGTTGCAATAAAAAAATGTTTACCAACGTTATTCTGCGTGAAAAGAAATGCAACCAATGTGAAGTGGGTGACATTACCGAAAACGGCGACGGGACTCTATATTTTTAGGGTCCCAGCGTCATTTGTGAGGGAAGGTGCGTTTTGGTCGATTCAACAAATAGTCATCTGGTTAATGATTTTATTGATATTTATGTTATTATCATTTATAACTAGTTATTATTGCCGTTATTTTTGTCTTATTATATTGGTGGCTTATTACGAATTAATTTCAATACTTTTGCAAATATTGTGGAAGTATGTTGGATATATGTTGAACAGTACCTTGCCTGGACATGAGGCAGGGGACTGTTCAACATACCAGGGGACTGGTTTCCATGTACTGGTCAGTATTCAAAAGTTTTATTGGAGTAAATCCATTATTCGTCGAAGTTTCATTATTGTAGGAATAATCAAAGCATAGAAAACATGATCCCCAAAAGTGTGAAGAGATAAAAGGAAAAGAGAGGTTAAAATACCAGAGAAAGGAAGAAAAAGGTTTTAGAAAATTAGTGAAAGATATGACACCACGTGAACACAGGGCTGCCTTAAAGAAATAAAAGGAACGCTTGACTGTATACCGAACCAAACAACAGTGATTGAACACCGTTACTAATACATTTGTGCGTGGAAATATGCCACTCTGAAATTTTGATGAAGACACTCGAAGACGACATACTCCAGCTTCATTTCAGCCTTCTACAGCCTCAAGCTCAAGCACAGCAATATCCAGTATTAGTTCAGAGCAAAAAAAGACAATCCAAAAGGCGAAGATAACAAATATGCAGAGGAAAATTGGAAAATATAGAAAAAGATTATCAAGACTTGTAACTAGAAACACAAAGAATGTTGAGGACACACTTAACATGAAGCTGATGGAAATGTTAGATGAGCCTGAAAAGAGAAAAAAAGTGGTAAAAAAGCGGTGTCTGGTGACATCCTTAGTAAACAGTTGAAACAAAATTATTCAACATTGGAACGTACCAAAAGTAAACAAATATTCAAAAATGTCGTATCTGGTACTCTTGTTCAAAAGTCGGATACCTAAAGAGAAAACATCGTTTTAAAGAAACAGCAAAATTCTAATCTCAATGACCTACATGATAAGGACATTTCAGACGTGTTGTTTGATCAAGTTATTCAGAAACTGAATAACCCAGAGAATATTTAAGTTCCCTACTGAGGTTGACGTCTTGGAACGGTAAAATGTTGTGAGATGTTAAACTGAGTACTTATTCATTGTGTTCGTAGATGTGCCTTATTTGATGAAAAAAGATGAGGATTTATTTGAAGATCTCATTGTCAATTACTTTTTTTATTGTTGATTTGTTGAGAGTAAAGACTACTTTGTTATAATTTTATCAGTGGTATTTCAGAAACAACTGTATACAACATCTAGTGATTTATAATAATAATAAACAATTGTAGGTTGAGTACAAAATGTTTCTAGTTTGTGATATGAAAATATTCAATTTAAGATCTTTTTTTGTTCATTTTTATCTAAATAAACTCATGATTGTTTTATGTTGAGGCATAAAAATAATAAACGATTGATATAACTTATTTCTCTATAGAACAGTCCTTTGTCCCACCGAACAGTCATCCCTGATGGCAACAGTATTAAATTTTTATGAAAATGCTAAAATAATATGCTAGGACAGCATTTGAAAGGGCCATTGCAAGTTTACAGAGAATTACCCTTATAAGCAATAAAGTAGGACCTAGGACGGATCCTTGGGGAACTCCACGGTATATTTTGGAGGGCTGGATGTTTTATTTTCTACTTTGATAATTTCATTTCTGTCAGAGAGATAAGAGGTGAACCATTCGAGGGCTGGTCCTTTGAAATAAAGGAATATTCTGTGATGCACAGTCGAAAGCCTTAGAGATATCACAGAATACTGTTGCGACCACCTCGCCTTGATTAAGGCTCGAACGTAACGTAACCAAATATTTTCATATTTGACCATTTATCTTTGCACATGTTTATATATTTTAAAACACGTTTTGATTTTGAATTTCCCTTTTATAAACAGCCAATGTTTCTGGAGAAAGTTCAAAAGAAGTAAAAAACGTTGAGGAATTCTTGCTATGGTAATTGAATAATGCTTTTTTTCAAGATATCTGTTCTCAGATGATTTTAACTAGTATTTATTTCAAGCTGTATTGTAATTTCGTATATACTCACCTGTTTAATTACAATCGTGCTATATTATTTTGATATGTTGTATGTGTTGTATGTAAGATGTATAAGGAATACTCAGTATTCCTAATACATAAAGATAAAGATACATTACAGACTACTAGACATACACACGGCACACGGAAACGTATGCACACACCACATATACACTTTCGTTAAATAATTATTAACGCTGTAAAATGCATTAAAGACTAAAAAAATGTTTGTTTTGCTTTCTTTTATTCTACTTGGTAAAACATTAAACAAACGAGGACCTGCAACATTAGGACCTTTGAAAGCAATCCGCCCTCGAGCTAGTTGAACTTGATATAAGTACTTTTTTTGCAGAGTGTTGATTGCATAAGTAGAGCCTATTATAGGAAATCGACTCTTATTTTGAGAAACGTAGACACAAATTTCCATTATGTACAATTAGGATAAAGTCAGTATGTCTAATTTCTTGAAGGACGGTTTACAGGACTATGAAACTTATACCAGTGATACTTCTGATGATGTTTCTTTGAGCCAAAATAACGGTACCTGCGTTAATTGACCGACCCTAGAAACGGACACCATAGCGCAACCTTGGCTCCACTTCAGCATAGTATATAATTTTTAGTTGATCTAAGCTGATATCTTAAATCTAAACTAAATACTTTAGCTCAAATGTTAAAGAATGCAATTTTGGTATGAGTACATCGCGATGTGCTTTGAAATTCAGGTTTTTGTCAATCTCAACAGCCAAAAACTTAGTGCTTTTCGACAATGGTAGCGTATAATTATCAACATCAGTATAATATTGTGAGTCAAGAATTTTTTGATGTTTACAAAATTTAATAATTACTATTTTATCTGAATTTAAAAGAAGCGAGTTACTGGAAAACCACCAGTTCAAAGATGTCATTGATTGCTCGCATTTCCGTTGTATACTCGTTTGGTTAGAGACTGTTATAATCGTGCCAATGTCATCAGCAAATTTCACGCACTTTCCATCAGGAATAGATTCGCCACTTTTCAAAATGTTTTATTTTGTTCACTATTAAATCATTGCCATCCTCTTTCGCGAATTCAAATTCTTGTATTGCATAAAAATCAAGGGATGTCCTGACGTTGCCGTGGAAAACAAATGAGGATTGATATTAACGAACAATATTGTTGATAGAGCGTATTGAATCAGTCTTACTTCTTCGTGTTAATTCTGATTTGTATTGTTGCTGTTGCTATTGTTTTTGTTGTTCCTGTTGATCCTATTGATCCTATTGTTTGTGTGTTCCTGTTAGTTTCTTTTCTGATAGATATCTATTGATTTTTATATCGATTTAGTATATTGATGATGATACCACTTTGGCAGCATATCGTGCTGATTTCCAGATAAGTTTGTGAAATCTGTCACTCCAACTCAATATAGGCCAAAGTAAAATTTGGAGATGCTTGAAAACGCATAAAATGTATGCCTTGAAACCTAAATTTCTTCACACTTCACACGGTGGAGACGAACAAAGAAAAATGGAATACTGTTTGTGGGCACAAGGCAATTACCTGAATGACAGTAATTTTTTGAAAAATATATTATTCAGTTATGACGCGACTTTCACCACTAACGGTATGGTATCTTCTCAGAATTTGAGATATTGGGCAGACCGCTATTGTGGTGAATTGTCGAAATCAAATATCCCAAAAAGTGTAAATGAAAGATTAATAGGACCTTTTTTTATTGAACGAAATCTGAATGGAGAATTATTCGTTCATTTTCTGGAGAATGAGTTCTACGACTTCCTGGAAGAATTGCCTCTGCATGTAAGGAATAAATTAATTTGTCAGATGGAAGGTTCACCCATTCACGATTATGTGAAAAGCACCTAGGAAGTGGATTGGACCTGATGGCCCTCTCGTGATGTGGCCTCCACGTTCCCTTAATCTCACCCCCTAAACTTTCATTTATGGAGAACGTCAAAAAATAAAGTGTTTAGGAATAGACCCACTACTCGTGAAGATCTCCGCGCGAGAATAATTGAGGCATACCAGGAAGTTACACCTGGGGAACTAAGAAAAGTGGTTGGAAACGAATAGAGAAATGTATTCTCTTCAGCCCATTTTGCCCCCTAATATGATTTACCGAAAAAATAGTCCAACATCATTTAGCCGGTAAGTGTATTTTTAGCATTTTCATCAATCCTGCGAGTTTCATCACTCTGCCTTGATAATTACGGAAATTACGGGTGTGCCTCCATGAAAAGTGAGACAAATTTAGATTTTTCAGGGCTGATATTTTTTCAGAAAAAAGGTGTACATGTAGTAATTTGGGGGTTCTGATCCCGAATCTGAAGGAATTTTCAGCCTATTTTGCCCCCTAGTATGATTTACTGTAAAAATGGGTTCTTCCATTGCAACTGGCGGGCACTGTAATCACTTAGGTCAACACCGTTTAGCCGGTAAGTGTTTTTTCAGCATTTCCATCAATCCTGCGAGTTTTATCATTCTACCTTGATAATTACGGAAGTTACGGGTGTGCTTCCATATATATAAAGAAAAAAGTTATTGAGTGTCTTGCCCATCTTTACACTTGGCTGCACCAAACTGATGATGGGCCAAAAGCCCGAAACACGTGTCTATGTTATATAT
>WOGR01004188.1:0-15003 GCA_015342045.1 Leptinotarsa lineolata | reverse complement strand
CATATTGGTACTGAAGAGCCCTGAGGCAAGTGTCTTATGGCGAAACACGTGTCTACCATTGAGGATGACTGAGTTCCATGTAAGTGAATTTCTTTCATCTTTCATTTGGTATATCGTGTAGAAATCTTGTGAATGATATCTGACTCAAATCTAAAACGAACGTTTGGAATACAAATTGAGTAGAAAAAAGTGTGTTTTGTATAATTCAGTGTTCATATAAAAGTATTTGTTTCGAAAGAATTTTTTCTTTCGTATAATTCAATATTTATATGAAAGTAGCTGTTTAAAAGGCCCTTTTCTTCCATTTTGTGTATGAAAGTTACTTCTTTGAATGATCAACACATCTATGTTCAGAGTTATTTTTTTAAAAATGAATGCTTCCTTCCTTTCTTTGGAAGATTCCCACATTAAAAAATCCTTTCTTATTGTATATCTACAACATTAAACGGGCCCACATACAGGATTTCAGCCTCCGAAAATATAGTAGTATGGGAAAACTGTGATGAAGAGGTATTTTTCATATGTGATGGCGCCTCTTTTGACCCCCGCGGCTGGCGCCCTAGTTGAAATATTTAAAAATCATTTCTTATTGCATATCTACAACATAAAACGAACCTACATACAAAATTCCAGCCTCCGGGTATATATCGTTACGAAGGAATAGTGATGAAAAGGTAATTTTTATATGTAAACGCCCCATTCACCCCCACGGCGGGCGCCCCAGTTGGACTTACCAGTATGGGGAAACATAGATGAACGAATGAAAAGTACTAAAAAACATTTAAATCACTCACTTTTCAAATACGAAGCCACAGACAAGATTTTTCAATATGTCTTCAATTATAAATTTCATAATAATGAACTGATTTCGATGCAAATCTGGACACCGATGAACCAAAACCCGCTGAATCCAGTGGAGTAGCCAGAATTTTTATTAGGGTTCCAAAATTGAATTGGTAATAATTAAATGAGACATTTTTCAAACTGTATTTCCTCATAACTTTTTGAATGCAATTTTAACCGAAACCATTTCAAAACCACAATAAACTAGTGGTATGGTAGGATTTAATAAAATCGCTAATATTTTTTTCGATTTCCAGCATTGAAAAATAATAAAAGTTGGAAGTGATAGTGAAAATTCATTCATGAAATGTTGGTGTTCTAATATACTTCTCTACTATCTACCTTAAATAAAATCATTCTAATCGGTTGCAAAATATGTTTAATAAGGGTATGCTTCCATTTTTAGTGGGTCGCCCTATAGATAGGAAGAAACCGATTAAAATTTATCAATCCTATACCCCATAGATGATTTATTAATGTGCAACGAAAACCCCCAGACAGTTCAGACATCTATAATTGCCTTCTCTGCAGCACCGCGAGCGAAAACTCCCCAACTCCCAGACTTGCAACTTCGTGAAAATGTGTCAATAATGAAAGAGGTGCAGCTGAAGTATTGGCCTGCCGTGTGAGGGATCTCAGTTTTCAGCCTGAAACTCCTAAAATAACCGACAAAAATCAATAAGTGCAGCGATGCCGACAACAAGCAACTCCACGAAGTTGTCATCGGCCATAGGCGCGCGAATGAGGATGGCGGGGATCAAAATTTCAGTTCGAATGAAATTATAATTTTTTAATAGGAAATGAACCCACACAGTTTCTAGTAAATGCCTGCCGAAGAACAACTAGGTATAGTTCAAGTGAACGATATACGCGACGGACTGTGGCTGCTCATCGTTTTGAGGTTCAACTCAGTACACCTCGAACTTCACTGTTTAAGAACTCTTCCATTTGGAGAACTGCGTTTATGTGGAATGAACTGCCTGAGAACGTTTTTCCAAATTAATTTTAATTTCCAGCGATTCAAATCCAACATGAATTGCTACTTTCGCACAGGCACCGCTCTAAGAGCGCCGTCAGGATTTTCCTGGAGTGCTTGTTTCGTCCTTTAAAATAAAATTCTGGTTTCATCCAAGGGTGCAATGTGCTCTTGAAAGTTTCGACTGAGCGGATGTACAGGATAGGCAACTTCTTCCCATGCGATCAATGTCTTTATCAATAGATTTCCAGTAAACGTGACGTCTGGGTAATTGTTTCAATTAAGTCATCCCAATGTGAGTATGATGAATCTCTTTCAAAGCTGCTACTTGTAAGGATGTAGGTATAACAACACGCTGGCCTTGGGATAACATATCGCAGTCTACAGTGAATTCTGCTTTAGAATTTGAGTTCTGTTAAGATCTTTCAAAGGTGCTGATAGTTGTTTCGTCCTTAAGTGTTAGCTTTCTCAGCGTTTCATAAGACAGTTCTGATGTATTTATTTGTGAAATGTTTGAATTACACAAATGATGAACTTCGTTATTGATTACTGAATCCATTTGAAGTTTTGCTGAAACTGGCACTCTTGAAAGGCAATCTCCATTTGAATTATCTTTTCATTTCATAAAGGATGATTTGTAATTGAATCCAGACAAGAATGTTGCGTATCTTTGAAGTCGGGCTGAAGTCATTTTGGGAATCTTTGTGTTTTGAGGAAAAATTCTTACAAGCGGTTATCAGTAATGGAGGTGAATGGGCGTGCAAACAAATATTGATTAAATCGATCCACAGAAAAAATAATGGCCAAGGCTTCTCTATCGAGTTGAAAACCTTGTTCTGCAGAAGTCAAGGACCTTGAAGCGAATGCGACAGGCCGTTCATTACCATCCACAACGTGTGACAATATTCCAGCAACACCTTTAGGACTTGCGTCGCATGCAAGTTGCACTGGTAATGATGGAATGACAGGCATGAGAACTTGGTCACTGGAAATTTCTTGTTTGAGTTTGATGAAATTTGCTTTACAGTCTGCTGTTCACTTGAATCTGACATTGTTTATTTAGTAGGTGACGAAGACGAGCAGTTTTACTTGAACTTAAGAATCTTTTGAATCCCCCACTGATGTCAGCTTTGCCATATTTATCTTTGCATCAATTTTTTTCTGGTGGTTTTAATATTTAATTGAATTTTATAGTATGACCTGAAAACTCAATTTGATCTTGGAAAAAATTGTATTTGCGTATATTGAGATGCAAGTTATATTTCTGTGATTAACCAAAACATGCATTGAGATTTGTTGCACATTCTTCTCTACTATTTCCATGAACCACTATGTCATCAAAATAAAATTCGGCCTCAGGGACTTATTGTAGAATCGGATCCATGATTTCTCATCAATCGTGATATGAAGTTAGGCTTTGTATCAATCAAGTCTACAGAAGAATCAAGAAATACATGGAACAAAGTGGGTCGTTAACGCCGACTTTGTAATCGACAGCCAAACGTACGCCTCCATTTGCCTTTGGTTTTACAACTAATGGTAATGGTGATCTCCAGTCGGATATCGCCCTTTTCATTATGAATTCTGCATTATGATCTCCAGCGATTCAAATCCAATGTGAATCACTTCTTTCGTACAGGCATCGCTCTTAGAGTGCCCTAAGATTTTCCTGAAGGGATTGTTTGTTGTCATTGAAAAAAGTTTCAAATACATCCAACTCTTCCACAACCAATGTGCTGAGTGCGTAGGGAATTTCACATGGCTGTACACCCTCACGTATCTTGAGGACAACATTGATAACTAGAACACATCCAATTTTCTCTTCGAAAACATTTGGATAATTTGCGCTTAGTTCCACTACAGTCCACAGGTTGAATCTTTCAAAGGGTACTGAAGTTGTTTGTTGACTTAATTGATTCAAATCTATCTTGAGGCTTCGGATCCAAACTTTACCAAGAATAGCAGCGTAATTATCTGGCACACAATATAAACATATTTAATTTTGATGTTACCATAAGAAACGTTAACGACCTAACGAATCACCCTCTGGAGTTTCGTACCGTACTTAGGAAACAACTTGTATATTTGGTTGATGTTAGGTTCAACTAATTTTAAGAAATCATATTTCGAATATTACCATTTTTTCGTGAATATGATAGCAATCGTTATGCATAATCAAGATTTTGGTTAGTTTTACGCTATTGAATATTACATGCTAATAGTCAATCATTATTAGAATGGGATAATATAAACATTTATTCATCACATCTATTCGCGGCATATATGAAAAAACATATTGACCTATATAGTTGAAACACGTGGAAAATTTCGCGCACCAAAATCATGCAAACTAATCAGGTGTTATTCCAAATATGAAATGTTTAGATTAGATCATATAAAGGAACAATTTCTGAATTGTTGTTCTAAAATTATTCGTTCCGTTAACCAGCTGACGAACGTCAACCCTGAGAAGTCGAAACTTGTTCGAGCAATGGATTAACAAGGCCTTACCTTTTAAGGTGCGATTACCCAGCATGGTGGCCCGGCGGGGAATCAAACCCCGGTCTTTCGCTTGAAAGGCGGATGTGAAAAATGTTTAGATTAGGTTGAAAAGGGAACATGTTTGAATGAGAAAAAGCTTTTTGGCCTTCTATTTCTCCATCACTAAGTAAAAAAATATGAGAAAGTCACAATAAAAGAAGGTAGAAGGAAAATAACTATAGTTAGATGAACATGGATTTACACAAATTGTCTCGAAAAGGTTATTTCTTCCGGTTTTTATCTGAAAGCACCTTCTATATATGAACTAAACATCTCTGCAATGAGTTTTTGCTGTAGTTATTTTTCTACTCTTTATTTTCGTAAATTTTTCCACATTTTTTGTTCACACAGTGTTACTAATATCATTGATTTTTAACTTAGATATATTTATATAGACATACCAAAAATAATACCGCGGGTTGATAGCGGTTGAACCAAGAGTAATAGGTCACAGCAGAAGTAACAATTGTTACCTATGCTGTGACTAGGTGTATACTAGAGACATCTTTTAGTTTTGGTTCCATGATTGGCAATTGACATGAGGGCGACGATTAGAGCGTTCCACTAAGCGTTCACAACGATCACGCTCACGACCGCAGTTTTTCTTGTTCCTCTTGCTTGCGAGCGTTATTGTCGCAAACTCAAGTGGAATGGATTATAGAGTATTTTGGGAGTTCATGTAAACATTACAAGGTGAGGTTGAAAAAATAAAGTAGAAGTTTAAGGAAGTTAGGTAAGCCCTAACAATAAGTTTTAGTAATTGCAAGCTAACTTTATTCATATTAAAGAAGAAATATAATTTGATTTTGTATATATAATTACAGTGAAGTTATTGAAGAAATTACGTTTTAATGTAGAGTAATCAGCAATTGGATATTTGTTGGTACGTCACAATGGTACTACAGAAACTAGTTCGTCTAGTTCAAATGAAGATTGAAATGCAACTTTACAAAATTATAATCGTGAAAATTGAAAACTCAGGCCACGTATTATTGATTAATAGAATGTAATCCATTGTTATTCAGATAAAGAATTGAAAATTCATTTCAGGTACATGATTTTTTATTATATAGCACACCTGTTTCTGCACGAGCAGCATCGGCTTTAGAATAACAACAGCTTCCACTAGGATTCCTTTTTCTGAATAAAAAAATGTTATTTTTCTTGTCGCCATATTCAAGCTTTTAATATCATATTTCAAAAACAATTTCAAAAACTGCACCAAAATATTCTCGACGTCCACTTTGACTCACCTCTTCAGATTGGTTGTTGTAAGCTTGCTGTAAGCGAAAGTAATGACGTCATGAGTGATGTTTTCGCCGCGACCACAACGACCGCGGTCGTTATGTGGAACGGCTGAAAGAACATTTTGATCGTTGTGAGAGCTTAGAGAACGCACGGGATATGACAGTGACGGGCCCCCACTGACGGCCATCAAGTGAACTAATTTATATTTGTCTTGTCAGTTATTAGTTCATACCACGTGACGCGAGTTGGTCGTCGTTGTGGATTGCCCTGTCATTTTATCCTATTTGGAATATTTTCATCCTGAATTTATACTCTGTAAGTAATTCAATTTATATATACAATTTATTTTTTTGAAAATTGTTTTGGAAATATGTTTCATTGTGGAAACACTCAAAAACAAACATGTCAGATATTTTTGCGCCGCCATTTTCTCTATATTTATTTTGATTTTCTCTCATTTCAAAGCAAAGTAGAATTTGCTTGTTTCATTTTATTACATGTGATTTATGAAGAAAACTAAGGTTGATTCAATTTTAATTTTATTTAGGGATTCTTTTTCTGATTTATAATGATCCTGGAGGTTTCATTTGATTTTTTCTTTTCTCGGTTGAAGTAATGAGCTCATAAACTCTTGAAAGCTGAATAGCTTTTCATAACTTTACATTTGGTTTAATTGTTATGATTCAATGGGTGTTGAAAGTAATGTATTAAACCACTCGTCATCCAGCGTTGCCATATATGAATGTAAGTGTAGTATGAGAAAAATTAGTGAATAAAAAGTTTTCTGTAGGACAAAGATATAATCAGGAACTGAATGATGATGTGATAAGTGACATCAAAATTCAAAAGTAATCTCGTGTCATAAAGAATGTTTGGGGACAGATTTCTACCAAAAATAGTATTGACAGCTTGTACCACAATTTTCAGTCACAATTTTCTTCCTTCTGATGTGTCAATGGATAATTATCTTTCAGTGATGGTTTAGTGGTTCCAACAAAGTGGCAAAGTAAGGGTAAGGGAATAAATTAAATGTTTTCCTACGGTGTTGTCACATAATGTCAATATTCTTTTCAATGGTAAAAGTGTCTATATATTATAGACACGCCTGGAAAAGCTATTATATAGCGAAACACGTGTTGCGTTTTCGTAAATCTGTTTAGTAGTGAAAATCTCAAAATAAAGTGTTTCGGGAATTTTTGATTCACTGTAAAAAAAAGCCCTAATGTATTGATGTGAAGTACATCATCTGGTTCCATAGTTGATGAACTATCCACTCTGGTAATAGATGGTATTTATACAGTCGAGCACTTTCCTATTTCTGTCTTGGTTGACGAAACGCGCCGTCGAGAGTCGATACTTTTGTTCTGAAGTGTTTTTATCAGAATTATTTTATGCCAGAGCTTCCAATTCTATCTATCAAGATGACGTAAAACTGGTTGCTAACATATTTTTTGTAATACAATATATCAAAATTTTGGTTTAATCCAATCAAATACGTTTTTTTCCTCATACTTTTGCTAAACAGTAACGTTCATGAAACTTTGGATTCAGGTTCTATTTACTCTCTACTTCAAAGTCATGTGGCGGAGGTTGCCTCTCCTTTGAGGGAGGATGCCACCTTTTTTGTTTTATTGAAAATGAGTTCTGAAATGAATAGATTGACTAATTCTTTGAAGATTTTTTAAGTCGATACTTTTCGACTTATTAGCGAGAGAGTGTACATTTTTGAACCAATAAAAACCCATGTTTTCAGACTAGCAATTTTTTGCAAAAATACAAAATTGTTCTTTTCACTTCAGACACGGTTTATCACAAGACTAAACAATTTGAACCTGCATATTACAAAAACATGAATAAAGTGAATTGTGAAGTGGTAACGATTATTTTCAATTGGGGTCGTAATCAAGGGCGATTTTCACATTTTTTGTCTCCGAAAAAAGAGACTAACTTTATATAAATTGATGGATGTAGCCGTTACTACGTGGTAAAAGATCATCATGAAAAATGAGAAATAAAAATATTCTATGTTTTTTACCACTTTTATTCGTAACTAAAGTTACTGCAGTTTCGTCCTTAAAGGATATTTTCAAACTTTTACATTAATGTAAAATTAAGTTTAATGTAAAAGTTTGAAAATGTCCTTAGGACGAAATTGCAGTAACTTCAGTTACGAATAAAAGTGCTAAAAAAAATTTATTTTTCATGACTAACTTTATTTTTATCGTAACTTGCTCAGTTTTGATTCTGGGGAATAAACTATTATTTTCATTTTTCATTAGGTAACCTTTTTCTGGGAATAATTTTAACTTTTTGCAGTTTTCGCGTAAAACCGTCTATAAACGTGGGTTTTTTGTTGAAAAATTGAAACCTTCACTCGACGAATAAATCGAAAAGTACTGGCTTCAGAAAAACTCTAAAGAACAAAAGGTACTTAGAATTAGTTAATCTGTCTGTTCCCGAACTTATTTTCAATGAAACATTTTTCATCATTGAGAAGAGGTTGCAACCACCCTTATGGTGAAAGGAGTACCCGGTTCAGGGCCAACTATGAAGTATACAAATGCCGTTTTTTTATCATGTGGTAACATTGCTATATAACTTTTTTTTTAAATACGGACCTTTCATTTTTCATTACAGATATGACGATAAATTCACATTCTAAGGGTATATCACATTTGATATTTTTATAGCGTTTCATTTGAAATAATTACCATCATCATTGACTACAGTTTTAAATTACTGTCCTGTCGTTACTTCTTTTGTAAATTGTTTCGATTTCTTCAAAGTATAATTCAGACAACCCAATAACTTGAGAAGGGCGAGAGTCCCCGTAAATTTTCTTGGACCATTTTATTGTTCCCGATGACAGTTACCTTTTTCCCATTCAATCGTTTTCGTATTTGTTACGCTTCATAATGTAGTAATGTTACCACATGATAAAAGAAACGGTCTGTATGGTAAGTAGAACCTAGATCCAATTTTTTGTGAAAATCGATACTGTTTGACAAGTATTTTATTCTCGAAGATTATATTAGTTATAGTTTGCAAAATCTAGCCTCTCAAAGTATTGATTGGTCTAACTTTATCGGCTTTTATTTTCCTGAACATTTACTGTGATTAAAAAGAACTACTATGCTGAACGTTGAAAAATGCCATTATTACTGATAAGAACTTATTTCAACATTTTACAATAACGATGTTTTTGATAAAATGATTAAGGCATTCGCGGTCATCTTCGATGACCCAGTTTATCTCCGATGACTGGGTCATCGAAGATAAACTCAAGATGTATGAACCTCTGAAGTGGCTAGGTACTTGCGCCAGCGAAATGTCAGGAAGAAATTCCAAAAATCGACGGCCTTCAATCCCGAATAAAAATAGCTATTTATGATATGAGTGTTAAAGGTAAGGTTTTATTTTGTGAGTGAAAAAGTTTGCGAAACGAGTGTATCGAGTTGAGCAATTTCATGAACAAAATAAAACTTTTAACACATATATCATACAAATTTTATTGTACAACTGTCCTGTTTTCATAATAAAATAGATGAATTTATTATTTCTATAAAAACACATTTTAACATCTCTTGTCAGTTATATATTTTCGTGTTACCAACAAACAGTATTGTTTACAGTTCACGCGAAGAACAATACTGAGCAATTGTGTGTTCCTGACGATATTTTGTAAATATCATCTTTTAATACTCTTCACAACCATTAAAAATGCCACTTTTAATGACAGTTGTATAAAACGATGTTTTATTGACATTTGACCACATTTTAAGATTTTTTTATCCACATCTGAAATCTTCAAATGGTATGACGACTATTATGAAAAAAAAGTACCTAGTGCCTAATAAAAGTCTCAGTTTGTATATTAGCCTAAGTTTCTTTACTTATCATTCAAAAAAATGTCATGTTAATTTTGCCCGTTTCGCAAGGATTTGCTTTAGTGGAGGTCACTGAAGTAAGTACCTAGTTTTGCATCACATTTCGCTTTGTACAGGAATTGGCAATGAATATTTTTTGGCAATGAATATTTCTTTCGGGTGTCTTGAAATTTCGGTGAACGTGACTTGAATTGCTTTGTTTGGTTTCCAATGAATTTCTAAAGAACTTACCTATGAAGTATTTATTTGAAATATAAAAATAAGCTTTGAGACTTACAAAAATTCTTTATGGTTATAGTGGATGTCATTTGCATAGTTAATATCATCAATAACAGAATATTTAAACAGTAATCCAAAATGTTTCCTGTACGCCACTGCATATTGCATCTTTCGATTCCCAGACCAAATCAATATTTCGATCTCTTACGCGTTTGTTGCGCCTACCGACCGTGTGTAAGTAAGTAGATGGGGATAAGTGATGTACTTGGGGTTGGCTGATGATAAGGAGAATATTCAAATATCACGGGATACGTACATTTTGTTTCTTTATGTTGGTACACTCCTCTCGAACATACTTAGTTTCGGCTGTTTAGCCTTAGCCTGTTCAGTTTGTTGGTAAGAGGCATGAAAGTTGAGTGTTTTGCAATTTCGGCGATTTTCTGATTCGGAAAAAATGGATAAAAGAATTTTCATCAAATTTAGTCTAAAAATGGAATTAAGTGCTCAAAAATACTTGAAATATTGACAGTGGCTTACGATGATATTGACAGTGGCTTACGATGATTGTATTCTAGAGTCAGAAAAATGTTTACAAGTGGTACAAGTTGTTCACAGAAGATCGGCAACAACCGATGAAGATGTTGAGAAAGTGAAGAAAATTGTTATGAAAAATCGTCCAATCTAAAAATGTCAGCTTATCGGCTGGCACATGCCATTCATTTTTTTGGAACTTATGGGCATGTAGCGTGTGGCAGCAACCAAAAAATGCATATCAGAACTGCTTCGAGAATTGGAAAAAACGCTGTCCAAGCGGCAAATACTTCTTGTTCAATTCCTTAACGAATTTTTTACTTTCGTTATCTTCATTAATTTTCGCGTTATTGAAGATGTTTGATACAGTACCTACATATTGAATTCCCAATTGTAATACTTGCACCTTTAGGATTTCCAAATAGTTTGATGAATTGGTTGAAATATGTGATGAAATTGGTCAATAGGTGATGAAAATCCATGATAACTAATTCAACATTGTGAGGTACGATATATACTTAACGTATCCAAAATAGCGTACAAATAATTATTTATTATTTATGGAGTATACATGTCCCAAAAATATCTGGAATCGGTATATACTTTTGAAAATGGGTTAGTTTCGGAATTAATTGGGGAAACCATCGGTATAAAGTATATTCAGTATTGTGGATGATAATTGGTTCGATCAATGTCGCGATCGATCGATTTGATGATCATTGCCGATTGGGATTTAGTGTGGAGGTAAGAGATGGATGACATTGATAGGTGTTTGAAAATCCAAATGATTTTTACGTTTGTAATTGGAAGTAAAAATCTTCAATCGCCCACATGGAAGAAATCAGAGAAACACTTCAGTTGTACTTTTCAACGTCGCTATCCCCGAATTTGATTTTTTATGTTCACTTTTATCTCAATTTTTTGTAATTTTTAATAAAAAATGTGACTCGTCAAAAGAACATTCACAAACGGTTACTGTTAAGCCGGGTACTCATTGGCGAGCCGAGCTGTTGAAGTATCGGTTACTGTAACCAAAATTCGTCAGTGTGGACGCCTCGGAAACTCTGCTCGCGAGCATAGCCGCTCGTAGCGATCCGGAGATTGTCGGTTTTTACCCCGAACACAAATAGTGTTTGTGGACGGCATTGTCCTAAGTTCTTCAGTGAGTACGTGTGGGTGTGCTCGAGCATAATAGCAGAGTGGACTGAAGGAAGAATATTGTATTCAATTGAATTGTACAGAAATAGACCACCATCATCGCGGATGTTTTATCTCTCCCAATAAGCTATCAATAAAAATATATGCTGCACTCATAAGAACTTCTTTGGAGATCGACGTTGCTCGTTTGAAATCTTTACGAACACTACGGCTCACGACGCTTTCGTCAATGAGTACCCGGCTTTATATTATCTAGAGCCGGGTACTCATTGGCGAGCTGAGCTGTTACAGCATCGGTTGCTGTAACGCTGTATATTCTTTGGAGACTGACATTGCTCGTTTGAAATCTTCACGAACACTGCGGCTCACGACGCGTTAGCCAATGAGTACACGGCTTTATATTATCTAGAGCCGGGTACTCATTGGCGAGCTGAGCTGTTACAGCAACGGTTGCTGTAACCAAAATTCGTCAGGGTGGCCAGCCTGCGGGCCACAGGCGGCCCGCCGTCTGTAACCTTGTGGCCCGTGGAGCCGAACACATTTTTTAAAGTAGTAAAAATAATACTAAAATTACCTTATCATACCTACTATAAAAAGCAAACACTTCTCTTTTACGTTTAAAATCAACACATGCTTTATCTACATAAAGTAGGGCTGGCTTTAAAATAACGTACTGAGCTTCCGCTAGCCGAGAAAACTTACCTGTGTTCATGATTTCATTATTTGGTAATGTGTTAACAACTTTTTAGTAGAATGAAGCATATTAAATCTCAAATGAGAACACGGATTACTGACGCTCATTTTGAAAATTGTTTGCGGGTAGCAACCACATCAGTCGAAGTTGACATTGATCAGCTTAGCTCCGATAAAGTCAGATATCCCATTAATTTACTATTCAGTTACCTAACAGAATTATGCTGAAATAAAAATGTGTCACTTAATACATTTTGTTCCTTAGAAATTTGCTTTATTTGAAAAATCACTTAATACATTTCGTTCCTTAGAAATTTGCTTTATTTGAAAAAACTATATATATAATGTTTTTTTTGTGCGCTGCTTAGAGTGCGTGTCAGATAACTCTGCGCGTGACTAGGGTATTTTCTTTGCTAATTACAGTACATCGTGACTAGGGTATTTTCTTTGCTAATTACAGTACATTTCTTTGTTCTAATCTCCAAGTTCTAATAGGAAAAATTAGTATCCGATTTTGACTGTGCGCAGACTTACTTGGCACGCACTATACATAAAATTTGGTAGTGCGGCCCAGGGTAAAATTCTACTTCCGAATTTTGCCCCAAGTGTCGAAAAGGTTGGCCACCCTTGGTGTGGACGTCAGTGTGGATGCTTCGGACGTTACAGTAACCGTTGCTACAGCTCGGCTTGCCAATGAGTACCAGCCTTAGGATATCTCTTTGTATTCTGTTGGGGAACAATGTTATAAAGAATAAATAAAAATTACTGTACAAAAACAATTTATCTTTCCAAAGAATACATGAGAAATCTTCAAAATACAACAAACGATAACAAACAAATTAATTCACGCACATGGACAAAAATAAATCAATAAAGATCGTTTATATCGATTTTTCACTTGTAGTGTACAGTTTTACATGATACAATTGCAGATTATCTGAAACAGCTTCCAAGAGATTATATGAAGATAGAACACGTTAAAACAGAAACGCTTTGACGGATAGAAACAGTACCGTCGATGAATTCGTGGCATTAAATTTACTTTAAACATGAGGTTGTGACTGAGTCCTGTAAAATTATCCGCTGGGACTTTCATCACACTTTTGAATAATTAAATTGCGTCGAATGTTTCATCTTGAAATAAAACAGATTATAGGGTTGCAATTTATTTCATATTTTTACGTTTCTGGCATTTCCTCTTGCTTTTCAAAAAACTTTTCCATTGAGAATGAAGAAAAACCAATATTATTTTTCCCAAAACAAGTTTCCCCACATTACATAACGTAAAAAATGGCATTTTGTCCATTTCTGATATTCTTTCTTGCGTTTTCGAAAACTTTTGTATGCTGATTATAAATAATGATATTCTTCTATTGACTACAGTGACATATTTTGTAGGCCATAAATTGCCTGCCAAAATAGTGATAATAATGACCATAAATTTTACGTTCATTATTTTTGTGATTATGGTACCAGTTTTGCGTTTTTCAAAAAGTTTCTGGGTGTAATGAATGCTATATCCTTCTTTCGAATACCGGTCGTCCCATATTTTGTAGGTCATTAACTGTTAAAAAATCTGTTTTTTTCCTTTGAGTAGCTATCGCCCCTCTACGAAAGACAACTCTCAGAGTCTGAACTTGTGCAAGCTAAGGAATAAAGAGGTCTTACCTTTTAACCTGAGATTTCAACTATTCGTTGAAATGAAAAAAATCTATCATTTTATTGGCATTAGTAATTTTACTCCTTCTGAAATCTTTTATAATGGAAATGGTGGATATTGAACAATGCTGTTCTGCTGCACCTTCTGTGGGTGGGAGATTTGCCAATATGAAAGATGATTTAATTTTTGCCAATTGAAATCTTAATTGATTCAGTGTCAGATCATCATTTTTACACTTATAAATAGATTGAATTCATTGTAATCTATTTTTTCTATATCTTTTTTGTTTGCGTCTTTTTCATAAAAAAATATTGGCCAAGTTTGACAAATTTTTAGCGTCTAATAATGAATTCACGATACTTTTCTTCCCTTTCCCGGCAAATCCAGATGATGTATCGGAACCTGAAAAACAATGCAGAAATGCAATATTTTTCAAAAGATTCATATTTGAAACTATTAGACGTGAAAAATTGATATTTCACAGTTCCAGAACCTGGCTCAAAAAATGTCATGATTATTTGAATTTAATGGGCTTGTTTCATGATTTTTTGTTTAAAGTTCATTTGATAGTAATTTCAAATTGAAAAACTGTGCACTTTCTTTCAGCTCTCTAAATATCGTTGTTTTTCCGTAATTAATTATTGAAAATCGGCGGAACGACGTTCGCCGGGTCTTCAATAAAAATAATAATAATCAAAGAACTCCAGATCTGCTAGATCAATTTTTATGATTTTTGTCTTTTTGTATTTCTCTATTCTGGAAATAGAATAATGAGTGTTGAAATATGAAATTTTATCAATAAAAATAATAATGATTGAAAATTAGGGTGTTTTTTCGATATTAAATTAAAATAAGGTGAAAAAATAATTTTTTCAAATCCAAAAAATCAGTGTCTTTGACACATGATAAGGTAAGTTTTCACCAAATTTCGTGAAAAAAAAAAATTTTAAAGATAAAAATAAAAAACAAAAAACTAGGTTATTTCAATTTTTCAAATAAATTTTGAGGTTATGTGAAAAAAGTTTAGATACAAAAGTTGTAGATCTTTTCATTACCTACAACTTTGCCACATAACCTTTTGCCGGAAATCGAGATAAACTGATTTTTACCCTTAAAAACTCACCCCCTGCCGACCCCGAATCGACCGTAATTTATTTTTCCTTTCATTTTCATTATATTTCCTTCCTTTTCCAATGGGTCTCATCCTACTATAATTTTTTTTCACTTTTTACCTTTTTTAAAGGCTT
>WOGR01004187.1:0-14512 GCA_015342045.1 Leptinotarsa lineolata | reverse complement strand
TTTGTGAAGTGTTTTATGTAAGTTATTGAAATTCCTCAGATTATCTGATTCAGCTTTGAGTTCACGAGAATACCAAGCGTTTGATGGCCGTGAAAGATGCTTCGAATGCGAAAGACAAGTGTTTCCAGAATTTTTCAAAAAAAAAACCATTTATATCTAAAGAGTTCAAGTAGTTGATGTCAAGCTTCCTCAGAAAATATTTGAACTGCTTTACACTGAAGTCGGTGAATTTCCTTCTGAAGATAGTATTTTCTCGTTTTGGTGGATCGAATTCGAGACTGTTCCAAATGATACTTTGGGCACAATGGTCGGAAATGCATGGGTCAAAAATTTCAAAATCATTAGTGATTATATAGTCAATGTCCGTAGAACTAGTGTTACTCCTTGTATTTGCAAAACGAGTAGGTTGTCTTATTTGTGAATGAAGTAGTATCATTCAATAGCATGTTTCACAGGCAACTGAATATTCCACTGTCAGGAAGTAATTTTCAAAGAGAACTGAGTTTTTTAAAACAACGGTTACAAAGTAGATATTATTGACTCCAGTCTTTCCAGAAAACTACAAAAACAAGTCACATACCAGGTGTATTTGCACTCAAAGTTTGTCAATGTCATAGGACAGTGTCACACTCTGGTGAACCCACTACTAACATCGCTCGTTTTTTGAAAACGAAAGACTTGAACGTGGTGTAGCTTACAGAACAAATGATAATTCAAGCAATGAAGACAAAACTTCAGTGTCGAATAGATCAGGAGTATATAAGTTGTTCTTGATAATGTCTACCACTAAAGCGGTAGACATTATCAAAGGCGATGTGGTAACAGTCCCAGTGGCCTAGTGGTGTTTCGAGAGAACATCAGGCCAAATCAGGTAAAATACTATACACATTTATAATATAATATACACACACAATTCATAATATACTAGTGATAATATGAATAAAATATAAAATAAAATGGGGGCTCGTTGATAATAATTATTGTCTCTAGGAATTTTGAACTCTTAAGATAGGGTAAGATTTTTTTTCAATTCTCAACGAATTGAAAACGAATAATTTAAATTTTTTTCAACAGTAGTTGACTAGAAATGGATCCAATTTCCAGAGGAAGTGTATTGTACAGTTTAGGAGCAATATATGTGAATGAACGTTCTCCCATTGATTTGTGTATTAGTGGTATAATAGTGTTGTTTCTGACGGGTACTGTAGGTGTGACTAGGTAGAGAGAATTGTCTTTTTATACGGTGGTACTTTATGTTCGTATTATAATAGAACAGCTGACGAATGTCAAATAAGTGGAAGTCAGTGAGTTGAACGAGGCCTTACTGGATTTGTAGAAGAATGTTACATAGAAAGTCTTCATAGTGGGTAACTTGTATTTATTGATGGAAAGTCAGTTTCAACGGTGATTTTCAGTTCATCCCACGTATCCGCCCTGTAAACTATTGCAGTGTCATCAGCGAACCCTATAATATCACCCTTGCTCCGTATGGCGAACATTCCTTTTATGTAAATATTGAATAAGATAGAGCCTAGAACTGTTTCCTGCGGGATATCTTGTTCCTCTCACTTCTGGTTTCTATCATTCAGATAACTTCTAAAGAAATTCAAGCTATTGCTTGTTATTCCAATATCTTGCAGAGTCTGAAGAAGTAGATCATGAATAACAGTATCAAATCAATAAATATGCATAAACACGGCTTGCCCTCCTCCAATGCTGATGAAATTTTTGTTGTAAGTGCAATTAATGCATCTTCAGTAGAAACATTTTCTCTGAATCCCAATTGATGATTAAAGAGAATTTTATATTTATTTAGGCTAGTCTCTTTTTCACAACTTTTTTAATAATTTTTGTTAGGTTTGTTATGGGCGATATTGGTCTGTAGTTTGTTACTAGATTGTCCTTTCCTTTTTTGTAAATTGGTATTACCACTGTTTCTTCTAGTGTTTCAGGCCAAATACCGTTTTCCAGGCACAAATTAATGAGTTAGGCAAGTGGTTCTTTAATGTAGTCCCGTATGATTTTTTATGTTTCTTCTTGTATTTCGTCTATACCAGCTGATTTTTTAGGCTTCAAATCATTAATGATATCACTTATTTCTAGAGAGTTAGTCAGATATAGAACAAAGGAGTTCAATGTTGTTTGTCTATTCAAAACGAAATGCGGATCTCTGTTTAAATTAGTTGCCATTTTCTATATTGTGGGAGGGTATCAAGGTGCATGCCCATGTAACAATTTACGACATTTATTCGACTTCCAGAAAATAAACGCTCTACAGAGAAGAGAGAATGTGGTAATTGTCTTGAATATTGAACTATGAAGTATCAACATATCCATAAATAGGAGTCTTGGTGAGTCACAAGACCGAAAATATTTGATTCAAAAGCTATTTGTTGATTTCCAAGTCTTTTTCAATACGCCTTCTATTGAAAAATTGGATGATTCAGAAATAAAAATTTGAAAGTTCAGAGAGGCTTTCTTCCTTTGAGTGCGAATATACGAGTATTTGGTTCAATCTTGGTATATTGATAAGAGAACGGCCCTGGTGTCATATATCGAGTTCTGGTGGAAGTAAAAATTCATCCAAAATTCTCAAAAAACTCTGAGTTTGGACGATTGCCAGTTTTTTACGATTTCAGAAATGAGCTGTATGACAAACTTCAGTTGAGACATACTGTATACAAACCTTCATGATCAGTAAAAGCAAAGGTTACTGGTCTATTATACAGGAATATCAACTCATTTGCACACTAAGAGATCTAAAGCATGAAAGGTAGAACTGGAACCTCTGGCGTAGATTGAATCCAAAACAAGTACCTGCTGTTCCAAACATCAGAATTGCAAACAATATTCTCGACGCGCGTTTCACCAACCAAGTTGGATGAATCCACAGAACTCAGATATTTTTTCTATTCGATTGGATAGGTACTGCCTGATACATCATGCAGACATTATCAATGTGGTATTTGGTATATCGAGTGACACCTACCACAAGAGCCTATCCCCAAATTGGTGGTAGGTTCTTGAATTATATTTACATAGGTATGTTATCTTTTGCCAAAATATACTTTCTGAAATGATTGAGGGAAAGTTTCAAGTAATGAATTAACGTTTAAAAAACAGTTTTGAGGAAACGGAGATATTTTCATGGAAGGTGTGATTTACGATATAGTATGTTCATCGGTCTGACCAGTCCTTTGGTGAGCGGTTTTCAAAGAATATTTCATTGGTCGAAGAACCTGATACTAAATTGTTACTCATTATGCTCATCTACTGAGTTCTTCAATTGATTTATTGAATTTGATAGATAGAGAGCTCACGACTTTTGTGATTATAAAAAATATAACGGGTCTACCAACAGGGATTTCCGAACTTTGACAATTGATAACGGTCATCTTGTTGAAGATGCATCTGTCAAAGTAGTTGTCATTCATTCAGTCAAATCACCATAGATGGATTTAGCATTCAACAACAGTGCAAATAATAAAATTGCCGAAAACATTGCCGCTGTCTGTGAGACTGTACAGGAGAATCCGCGTCGCTCATAAGAACTGGGCCTTTCGCAGACCACAACTTGGCGAATTTTGTGTCGTGACTTGGACCTGCACCCGTACAAAATTCAACTGACCCAAGAACTGAAGGTAAACGCCAATGGACACCGGCATGTGGTCTCTGAATAGGCTCTGGAGCAGTTGGCATTGAAAAATCATATTCAGCGATGAGGCCCATTGCTGGGTATGTGAACAAACGAAATTGTCGAATTTGGTATGATTGATACCAATCCACCTGAGATCCAAAAGCGTTCGCTGCATCCCGGAAAAGTCACTGTTCGGTGTGGATTTTGAGCTGGCGGCGTCATCGGTCCATATTTCTTTGAGAAAGACGTTGGCCAGGCCATCACTGTCAACGGCTAGCACCATAGATCGATGATTACCAACTTCTTTCGGCCGGAATTGGATGATCTGGACACCAACGACATGTGATTTCAACAGAACGGCGCTACGAGACACACAGCTAATGTCATATTGGATATTCCCCACGAATGATTTGAGGGCATGGTCATCTCCCGTGGAGGTGATGTGAACTGACCGCCGAGATCATGCGATTTGTATCCTCTGAGGACTTTTTCTTGTGGGGGTTTCTTAAGTAGCAGGTATATGCGAATAAGCCACAAACCACAGTTGTCCTCAAAGCCAACATAATCTATGCCATCGGTCATATTCAGCCCGATATACACGCCAAAGTCATGTAAAATTGGACTTTCAGATGCGCCCCTTCCAGTGAAGCCGTGGCGGACATTTGAACGATGTTATATTCCGTGTTGAGAATCACACGTTAAAAGGTAAGACCTCGTTAGTCCTTAGCTCGCACAAGTTTCGACTTCTGAGGGTTGTCGTTCGTAGGGGTGCGACAACTGGCTGAAGGAAAAAACAGATTTTTAAAACCAGATTTCAAAGCACGAATATAAAATTTCGATGATATCTCACACACACTTTATTTCAGTTAAATTTGAAGATAGGAAGCGCTTAATGAACAATCGAAAACAAGTACCTGGAATTCACCTTACAGCCACCAATTCGATTTTTCATTATAATCGGGCAGAAAAAACTCTATCAAAATTTTTCAGAAACATGGCAATTATGACGAAAAAAAAACTTCGATGAAATAAATCCAGTGCAAAGAAACCATTTGTAAAGAATCGTTTGTTTATACAGGATTGACCGATTTCTCACAGTTAGTATTTAGAAAAGGGGGATTATTTCGAACATATTGTTACGTTTTTCCCCGTGGGTTCATCAATAATTGACTACACTGAACAGAAATCGAACTCCGCTTTATTCCACTAGTAATATAACAAAACACTTCAACTAAAACTTCAACTATTATTCGAATGTCTATCGCCTTATTAGATCGCTCCGCATACCGCACTGTCTGACACTTGAATGTCCTAATAGGCGAGTAGATGACGCTTTTATTTGGCAATCAAAGGAGGTGGAATATTCTTTGGATTTCCATTGAAAAGCGTGTAGCGGTATTCTCGTCACATCTAGAACGCCGGCGAACATTGAAGAATCGCTAAACTCCATTTGGAATGAGGGCGCTCTTAGCCACGTCACATTTGGTTAATGGGTACTAGTGACGGCCGGCGTTATTTTTCTTAGGGCATGATTTTTAACACTATTTTCAATCTTCTCTTTTTTGCACCTTCTCGGTGGGGTGCGATGCAACCTTTGAATCATCGATTTTTCCTCTGAACACTACCTAACTTTTTGAAAAAAAATGTATCATTTCTTTCTTAGACATAGTTTTTGAACATACGAACACTGCATAACAACATTTTTGAAAATTGATGACACGGAAATACTTTCTAGACAATTTAACAGTATACTAGGTAATCAACATTCATTTGGTTATATGTGATATTCATATATATTTTCTATAGTAGCTGATGGTTAATTCTATTGAAAATTTTTGATATCATAACAATATAACCAGATCTTTTTTCTTCAAAAGTAATATTTGCATATATACGCAGCACATTCGCTTATCTTTGAGCCACCTCGTATACAATGAAACGGATTCTCCAATAAACACGAAGTTCATTTCGTTCCCGATGCGCCCGATGCATCGAATTAGATGCTCTTGTATTTACTAAATTAAACAGGCTGGTGCAGCATTCGTTGCTTGTCAGATGTCACTCAGAGAAATGATTGGGGTTGTTAACTGCGGCACCATATTCGTTCGTCCCCATTTCCCCATTTCATTTCGACTCTGATTACTGTTTCTTTTTGCGACCCTGTTCGTGCACTGGATCTAATGCGTGCATTATGAACGATAATTTGGTAATCAAAATGCAGGGGCTGCCAATGTTTTCTAGACATGAAGGGTTGGTAAAAGATTTTGACAAGTTTTGCTTTCAAAAGGTGAGACTTTGTTTTTTTGATACTTTTAAAAAGTGTGCATTATGAGTAGATCCTGAATTACTTTTGGAGCGGTGCGATAAAAGGATAGGTTCCTAAAATTAAAATAGAATGGTAAGACCCCAGGTATTCTTTAAAAGACATTTTTGGAAAACGAGTCAATATTTCTTACTGTGTTTTGGACATTGAACCTTTCACAATCAGTGTTTTATATTTTGCTGTAACTTTTCGGAGTGTATTTTTCCTTTATTACACTTCAGCAGACTTTCTATTAATTCAGGTTTGTTTGTCTTTCAGATTGTGGAAGGTTGAATAACCAAATACACCTAGAAACTATATAGGGTTTTTCTTAATATCATGCTAATACCAAGGATAATTTTATCGAACATAGTACTCAGAGAAGAGCAAACCATAGACACTTTTTTCAATAACTTTTTTGAGGAAGCCTAATCATGTCGTAGTTTGATTCGTAGGAATGTTTTGATCTTTGCTGTCTTATAATATTTCTATTGAAAAGATTCCGTTTTTATTCTTACTTGAAGCTAGGTTAAATTTCGATGTGGTTCTGCTTATTTGAAAGGGGATGGTCTTAGTATTTTCTGATTGAATGCATAAAACTCGAATAAAAAAAACATTTTCATCTCAGATTATTGTTTGAATTCCTTCTTTCATTCGCAAGGACTTCTTTGACTGAAACGGTAATTTACATACGGTAATGTTTTTTCCAACAACCGAATTACATTCCCACAAAAACTTTTATATATTGCTTCTCCTGCAATTCATATGATAAAGATACCTTGAAACCGGCGAAAACTAATTACATACTGGCGTTTTCCATGAAACAGATTTTTCAATATTATTATCAGTCATGGTTGGATTGCATATTTACGGTACACAAATAAAAGGCAACGCATGGTTTTTGATGGAAGTTGTGATTTTTTTCTTGGGGTTTGGATTCTTGGTTGAATAAAGATAATTTTTTATGAAAGTATAAAAACGTTTCGTCCTCGGCCGAGGACTTTTTCAATTTTTTCGTGTACTTAGACTAGGGGCTATAGTTGGATGACATAATTGTCATTTCATAATTATGTGAATCAGATTTTGGTATTTTTTGTTATATTGCATTTTTCTCATTTCGTCAATTTTCCTTGTTATTTCTTTTTGTTTTAATGGCGGTGTCAGTGTTGGCATGGATCGTGAGTTTGACACCGCCATTAAAACAAATAAAAATATCAAGTAAAATATCAAGAAATATCAAGTAAATATATGGTGGTGAAAGTTATATTGGTAAAGCTTCAAGACCACTAATAGTGAATATCGAGATTACATTAGAAATGGACAATTACCAGGAACAAAATTATCAGAACACATTTTGAAATTAGACTGTGTACATCGTGTTGGATGGAACAAAACAAGAATGAATGTTATTGAACCCCAGATTCTAAGAGATGTAAGCTTGAAGAATCGTCGTTTATTCTTACATATGGAGAGAAATATTTCAAACAGATCCGTAGAAATGGATCGTATTTGGCTACCCGTTTTCATTAAAGATGGATAGTGGTGAAATTGCAACAGAAAAATATCAGAGATTTTGTATCACATCGAATGTTTCGGAAGTCAATCAGCAATACTGACATATTTTACTTTTCAAAAGTCATTTGACATCCATCAAGGTGTTCAGAATGAAACGGAGAAGACAAACCATAAAATTAATAAGATTTTTCTCCAATTCTGAAGACTGAGGCAAAATTTAGTCTCTAAATGTTAAGATGAGTATGATAGAACTGACCGATACTTGATGAAAATCAGTTTCAATGTATTCACATAACACTTTATTGGATTATTATTACTTCCACTTCACAGTTTACAAAACCGCTACACGTGTTTTGCTATAAAAAAAAACATAATCAGGCATCACAATAATGCCTAAAAACGATTCACAAATATATCTAAAGTCATACAAAAATAATCATAAAATGTTTTTTTCTGAAATTTTAATACTGTTTATAACCTTACAATTTTGTTTCAGTTATATTCAATAGAAAGTAAGCCTTGACATTTTTCTTCCTAAAAACATAGAATCATTGAAATATGTAGTTTCTAATGAAAAATAGGAATAAGAATGTAAACTCGGGAAGTGAAAACTAATGTACCCCACCAGAAATTTGTAATGTGGCGAATAAATTGCTATTTTTCAAAAGTTCCTCACTAAATAGCAAAATGACATTTATTAAAAAATTCACATAGCTTTATATCACACTAATTTATAAGCTCCTTTTTGGAGTAAGTTGGAGCGTTGGACTCGAGTGCCACTGGGTTTAAGTCTCACCGACGATGTTTTATTTATTTTTTCAACCACACAATATTGAAATTATTTGAAATTAATAAAATAACAAAAAAGGAAATTTTTTTGAATACATTTTCAAGATGCTTCTCCTTATGAAATTTAGTGCTATATCTCTCATTCGTTATATCCTTCACAATTAAAACTCATTTTCAATATTCTTGTTATAATTCATAAAAAAGTATAGTACTGTACTCACGAGAAATGGCTGTTACTCGCTAAAATGATTTACAGCAAACTTCATTCCCATGAATAATGCCCGTATTTCTCGCTCATTGAATAATATAATATTAAATCACATGTCGACAGATATTTAGTACGAAATAACATAGTAATCGGCACTCCCTTTGCCTTAAACAACGGTGGATCTCTACTTTACGTGACTAAATAGCCCCAAGAAACTCAGGCCTGGCCTGGCTACCTGCGTGAATACTGTTCAATGATTGTAAATACAGAAGAATATGAGTTTGAATCAAATTTAAATAATTTGCGTGATTACACACCTAAATAAGGTCAATCGTTCTCAGGGAACTTCGAGCCAATCTGAAACCGACGCGGCGTTTTGACAAGCTTCAGATAACGCGGCAGCGTTCCTTGGCTTTCATCTCGAAGAAAGACCACCCTAATTATAAACATCTTGCGAATACACAGAGGAGACGACGCGATCGCGTCGAATATCGGCTCTCTGATTGACTAAATTAATCGGCTCTGACTCGCGCCGACGTTGCTCCCTTCAACTCTTCCGTTTGGCTGATTTTATTAGCGAGTATCAAATGACGTTCTGAACGTTTTCGAGACTGTACGCCAAAGGATTCTAATCGAGGAGCCGTCTTGATATGCGAAATCGATTGTGTGGTGCATGTATATAGTTAAAATATTTCTGCAAGATGCTGCAAAAAGGAATTGTACTGAAAAAGAACTGGAATTGAAATTTTACCATTCCTTCTGCTGACAGAGATCTTTTCCTTACCGTGAATTTCTTCATATTTCCTAATTATTTTCTCATATTGCCATCAAAAACTTTTGCTTCAACTTTTGAAGAGGCAATAATTCTAACTATTTTACTAGTAATATCACTAGAATGATCATGAGATAACATTGAGAAATTGGTCGAGTTTTTCTTCGAAGATAACCAGTTCCAATTACTCTTGTGAAACTGACTAGAATAAATATTTGAAGCAATCATTCAAATCCTGCCCACTAAACCTTTCAAATGAGGCATATATCCCAACTTTTACAGAGATCGAAAGCTTTCTATTTTGGTCGTCTTGGTAAATGCTACTATGGTCTATTTTGTTGGGCGTATTTAGTTATAATCTGGGGCTGCTGCATGGGTCCCTTCACTGTATTAATATATTTGCCCAGGCTTTGGATTTTGTGTCAATTAAGATCCAAGAGACGGACAAAAACTTCCTCTCCCTGAGGACAACTCCTTGCCTCTCGCGCCTCTGCTGTCTTTTCCATGATGGTTGTGTCTACCTCTAAGAATGCAATATGTCCACCTGTAGCTTGTTTTGTTGCCCCCTCCTCTCCTTTATGCCTTGACGATTGATTCTAGGGACGTATCATCAAATGCGCCCTCTATGTCCAACGAAGCAGCTAAAAGCACTCACTTGTTCTTGTGAGCATATTCTGCTTAAAGGCACGTATTATGGTTACTATTGTTGATTTTCTCTTTTTGAGTCTTTACTCGAATCACTGTTTTGTATGTCGCCTTCGCACAAAGGAATAGTACTATGTCGCCATTTTTTCATGATCGGGACTTCCAGTGCCTTTCTTTTATTTTAGGCCTTAATATACGTGAACATATTAGCATTGTCTCTGCTTTGGGCCAGATTCATTTTATAATTTGCTGAATCCTCTTCTTTTGTTGCTAACAGCCAATCTTTTTCCTGTGCTGTTCTTACTTTAGCTCGCTTCCTTACACTTCCCACGGTACCATTGTTTTCTTTGTCTTTTTTTCTGTTTTTTTTTTCACGAAGTAGCTGTATCGTTTGCTTTTAATGTTATTAACTTACTTTTAGATAAAAATGATAATTGTATCAGTTCGATGGGATGACTTTTATGCCATAACATCTAGAAAAGGAAGTTTAATCTCTATAGTGAATTTTATTGTTAGATCTTACTTTCATCTACAAAAATGACCTCCATTCAATATTTCCCTTATTGATTATTTCTATATTTTTTTCGACCATACTACTCCTTTTCCAGGAAGCATTTTGAATATATTTTGTAATTTTTTATACACTTATTCCCGGAACTCCACTATGCATTTTTATCTCTAATCTTTTTCACTTACTTCTTTCTCCGACCTTTCTCCAATTATAGACCTCTGCTGTTTCCTTTTTTAATTAAAATTTCATATTTATTTGGTTCAACTTTTGGCTAATCTCAAAAACAAATAATTTCTCTGGAATAAATTCACATTGAACTTTTTCATCATGCTTCTGGGAAGTGGCCATCTGATTCATCTCGTATTTTTCTTCGGTTATACAGATCCTGCAGCTAGCCGCCTACGGTGAAAGATCAAACGCTTCCTTGGATGAATGCAAGATCATGTGGCGAAACCGAAGAAACTTCAAGAGGATGGTACATTATGCATGGATTCCAACGTTTAATAATGTACATTATTAATAACTAACGTTGTGTTAATAATTAATTACTTTTGTTGGAGCGGTCGGCACCAATGCGGTACGAAGACGATTAGGCTTCGTTAAAAAACGTGTCTACAAAAGTGTTAATGTATTCGGTTTCGGAAAATAGAATTTTTTTCGGTAACAGTAAACGAATCACTTTTTCCGAAAGAAGTTCAATACAACTACAGGAAAGTTATTGAAAAGGAGAAAACCTTTTGACTTTCTACTTTTCCATTACTATTCAGACATTAAATATTTCCCGACGAAACGAAGAGAAATTCAAGTACATCAGTAAAAACTTTCCACAAAGATGTGTAAGAAATTCCTTTCAGATAAACACTGAAAAAAAATTATCCGTAACAACCATACTTCCAAATAAATGAATATTGAATTACAGGAAATTAACTTTTTCCTAAGAGTTTGTATTTCAAATATTCGTGATGGAATTGAAACACGTATCTTCACACAATATAATATACAATGTATAAAAGCCAAATGGCATAAGCTCATTATTTCGGTTATTGTACATATTTTCAAAAAATCCCGAAACACGTCAAATGTAAATTATAATTTGATATTCTTCAACGTAAAAATGCCACCCTTACCTTCAACCAGGTACATCCCTCAATTTTTTAAATGGGAAGTATAGGTTTGTGATATATCGTTCGAAAGGTCTCTTCATTCTCTATTCAAAAATGTAGATATTCAAAATGTTCACCGCGAACGTCTTGGCAACATCCTAATCTCAAATAAAACTGTCTTTTAACATTATTTAACATATCAGGCGTGACCGACCTAATCGCAAGCGTTATTCGTTCTCTTAAGTCATTCAAATCTAAGGTTCAGTTTTGTACACATTGCTCTTTACATATCCTCATAAAAAGAAATCTAATGATGATGGGTCAGGTGATCGCGCTTGCCATTCAATCGATCCCCGCCTCCCTATTCATCGACTGGGAAATGTTGTATCGAGGTATGGCCGGACATTAACTTGGTAATGTGGTGGTTCTCCATCCTGCAGAAACCATATCGTATTCACTGAAACTTGAGGGTTTCCTAGATCAGGATATAAATTGGCTAAACTAATGACATCATTTTGAAGTAGTGCCGAATAATTATCGCCATTCAAGTTACCCTCAATGAAAAAGAGACCAATGATATGGTTTCCTACAATCCCTGCCCAAACATTAACCTTTTGAGGGAATTGCGTGCGGTCTTCTCTCATCCAGTGAGGATTTTCCGTTGACCAGTAGCGGCAAATTTTGCTGATCAGCATGACTGTTAAGAGACAAAGTACACCCATTAGAAAACATAACGTCTCTAATTGGATGATATTGTTATCCAACATGTCCACCATTTGCTAACAAAAATAAATTCTATCAATATTGTCTTCCATGAGCTCCTGAGTAGGTATCATTTTATAGGGATGCATTTTATTTTCTTGTAATATGTTCACTATCGATGTATGGCTAACATTGAATGTAGTGAATGCCTGTCTACTCGATGTATGTGAGTTCTCCTCAAACTTTAGCATCACATCTAATTTGAGTTTATCACTCATTGCATTGGCAGCTGCTCTTTCATCTACCCCACATGACCAAACTCGCGAAAATGCTTATTGTTTGCTTATTGTTCCTTCAGATATGGGCAGCAAATTAGGAAATTTCTCATGAAATAGACGAGCTACTTCTTGTTGTGTTCGGGTTTTATCTCCGTAACCAGTCATTTATAAAACTGTTATTTTATGCATTTCCGTTAATCTAACCATTTGTCAGACTTGAAGTTAACGAACTTTAAACTTAAATTAAAATACTGACAAATGATGTTTTAACATACTAAACAAGTTGACGAAGCGTTTTAAACTAACGTTGCCACGGAAATTATTCACAGTGTTTTGAAGGATACAGCTTCTATTAGGTTGTTTCAGAAGTTTTGGCAGCGTAGCACAAGTCGAATAATTTCGTCAGCATAAAAATTGTGTGGTCGCGATTCGATGCTATCCTGGCAACGGTAGAAGACATGATGTTGGTTAAATGAGGTACTTTTTGAATGCAATGGAACCATGTCTATCGTGAGCCAGACTTGTCGATTTTCATTTTTCTGCACTGCAGGTATACCAAATATGAAAAAAACTGTTTGCACGTTTTTGATTGCGATTTATGATGGCCACTCTCATCAATTTTTTCCAAAGTCCGTACCTTTATTTTTAATAGCGAAATTCATTAACGCATAGCAAATTACTCCATATGTCTTTCAACTTGAAAGATTCAGAAAAGTAATATTCCGATTATATGAATTTATTATTGATTTCCCTCATTTCGAGTACAATGGACTGCATAAAAGTGAAAGGAACGGGTGACTTTATTCACATGATGATAACATGCTTTGTATTATACAGGTTACGACTTTCAGAGTTGAATCATGAATTTTCGACATTTTTCCAAGTACAATTGATTTCTGAATATTTATTACAGGCAACAAATTCGGTTTTTCACTTCCTAATAACAAATTTAGTCGAAGCATCTGAAGGAACAATTTGTTCAGGCCACCAGTCGTCACTTACATACATATTAGAAAATAACTACTACCACGAAGGCCTTTGGATTAAATTCGACATGTGTCAGTGCAGGATTCTTCACAGAAGAAATTTCTGCATATGCTTTTGTTGATACAACTGCCGGAATCGATTTTCAATTATTGTCGGGCACACTTGCAGACCGGTTTCGAGCTATTTGGCCTCTCGTCAGTGCAAAGTAGTGTCAAAAAACAACATGAAGTCGATGATCGAAATAATTCGATTTTTAATTATGGAAAATCATATAGGACACTACGATGATTGAAAAAATTTGATTTTTAATTATGGAAAATCATGTAGGACACTACAATTGAGTCCGAAAATGCATTTGTGAATCAGCCTAACACCGTTGAAGAGATCCTTGGCAGGTTGAAGCAGCGTTTCTGGTCTTGGATCACGAATGCATCTAGCTTCTAGTTTCTTTGTCTCACCGTTTCGGAAGCCAAAGTCTGTTTCCCTTTCCTGAATTCAAAATCCACTATAACTTATAGTGTTGTTTTCTCAAATTCGTCTTATTTTAATTTTTTTTCACGGATGTCCTAGGTGATTTTAAATATAACATTCAACAAAGTTATTATAAATACATTTCTCCTTTTGAGTTTATGCGTTTTAGCATGTGATTCATTGGTTATCATTCATCCACTTACTATATTCACCCGATGTTCTCCAAATACGATTTCAAAACATACTCTGACAATGTTGGCCATTTTGATTGTGAGAAAAAGCTATGTCATAATTGTTGTTGGGATTTGTATGTGCGAATATAGCACTCATATTTTTTGTTTCGAAGGTGTCTCTAACATAACGTTTATTGGCGTTTGGTTTCATCTGTTCAGATAGTCTTGGAATATACGATACGACGTTAGTTATGAAATGTTTACTTGTGATGCACTGTTTTGAAACCTTTGGTGTAGTAATGAATCTTACTGGAGTTTTATCCCAACACCAAACCGTTATTTTTAACATCTCGACAAGTGTTTCGATCACCAAGTGATCATCTTCAAGAGGAATATTAAATTGAGTCTAGATACAGATT
>WOGR01004186.1:0-17128 GCA_015342045.1 Leptinotarsa lineolata | reverse complement strand
ATCGGTAGGCAAATCATCGTTATGGACCCCACCACCTTGCCTCTGACCCCTCCGAGCGGGTCGATTGTGGGGGCCCCCATCCTCGATTTTCAGGAACCAAGTTTTGGGTCTACCGGGTGGTTAGCCCTGAAGACCCACGGCTGGCACCCGCCGTGGGTATTATTATTATCATTAATGAGGGTGTAATTTTCCCATGATTCAAGGCGAAGTTTATGAGAAGGTAACATTCCTAAAATCCCCTCTTTATCTGGAAGTTCTTTAATATTTATGACATCAGTTTCCACTGCAATCGAAGCCAGTTTTTTGACCGAAGGTTGTGAGTACCCATTCTCATTATATAATAACTTTTCCGAGAAATCAAGTCTCAAACGAGATGCGGAATTTTTCGGAACGTTGCCGAAAATGTTTTTTAATCTACCTGTATCACCAGAATCAATCATATATCTGATTAAGTTTTGTAATTACCTACTGTTTTATAAGACATCGTAGAATAGTTTGATGTACCAGTCCAACGGATGAAACTACCATGTAGTAAAATGCTTCTTGAATAAAATGTATAGTGTGATAATTATGAAATTATTTTCATGGATAGGATCATCATATTATTCAAGGAACAATATATGTCTTGTCCTTCTCTGGCCCTTGTTAACCCATTACTTGGTTAGCCGGCGCATATTGAGTCAATCGCTTCTTTAAGTATCAACAACCAATACTTTCTACAGAATACAGATCCAACCTCAAGTCTGAACCTATAAATGACACCGCTAAAGGCTCACACGCATGCTCCATTATACTCTGTCTGTTCAAAGCTGAATTTTCGTTTTCCTCAAAAACTATTTATTTTATCATCAACATCTATTTCGTCCCCCTTTGAAGAAGTGTTCATCAGATATGATACACTTGTGCCAACTTTTTTTCTAATCTTCGAAACAGATTTGATATGCACTTTTTGGTATGTCTTTGACCCCTCTCAGTGATTTGGTTTTTATCTCCCCAATTGTCGCAAAACACAGTCCTTTCATGGGTCTCTTTAATCTTGGGAACGGAAAAGAGTCGCAGGGAGGTTGTTTTTGGCCAGAAAATTACGAAATCAGCATGCATTTTTGGTCATGGCTCTCTTGGGCTCTTCTATTGGGACGATTGGACTTTGGTTTCGATGTTATAACCATATACCTATTGTTTGTCACCACTTATGAGATTTTCAAGCAAATCTGGATCGCCGTTGACGTCATTCAACAATTCCTGGGCGATGCTTATGCCGCCGTTTAATTTTGGAACAAACTTCGCTATCACAAGCTTCGTGCTCAAAATTTCCGAAAAAAATTGCATGGTATGACCCAACTGATATGCAGACATCATCAGCAACTTCTCTAATAGTCATTCGACGATTCTCCATAACAATTTTCTTCACTTTTTCAACATTTTCATCGGTTGTTGATATGCTGGGGCGAACAGAGCGAGCGTCGTCATTCACATCTTCTCGATTTTCTGTGAAAAGCTTGTATCACTTGTTAACATTTTTTTGACTCAGAGTACAATCACCATATGCCATTGTCAACATTTCAAGTAGTTTTGATCACTTAATTCAATTTTTTAAAAAAATTTGATTCAAATTCTTCGATTGATTTTTTTCGATAGCAGAAAATTGCCGAGCACACTAAACACTTCTGACTTTTATGCCCCTTACCCAGAAACTGAACATGGTAAAAAGCTGAAACTGTAAACATATGTTCGAGATGAATGTACCAACATAAAAAAATTGCTGATAGAATGTACGTAGCCCTCGAAATTTGATCATTCAGATGATTTTTGAACAGTCCATATATGTGGCAACTCATTTAGAAGGTGAGTATCTTTGGATTTTTTCCTACTTTCTGTTTCAGTTTAGTGAATCGTTGAAATGTTGTACGCCAACCGTATTTTGAAAACTGATGTTGTGCCCACTCTGAACCTCTTATTTGAGAGAAAGCAAACTGAAGAATCAGAAAGAATAATTCGTTTTGCTAAAAGGAGAAAATCCACTCTTTTACCAGAGCAACAATTGGAACATCCTGAGTTTGAAGAGTTAAACTGCATTATTGCTGATATGTTTGGGAATATATCAACGGGAGCGGAATGTCTGGAAAACTCCCGGGAATTCCAAGATGAAGAAAATTTGATTCCTTATTCCTTTATAAATCCATGTTATGAAAAATGTCACACTGATGGACCAGATATGTCGCAAGAGGCGTTGGAGTTACTCGGATTGAAAGAAAAAATAAACAATGACTCATTAACTTATATAGCGGGTTATGTGGCTCATAAATTCAAGAAAAAATATAATTTGGGAACGGAAGTTCTTCCAGCTTCTTCCAAAGATTTGGATTGGTTGCAATTCATATCAAGGGGAGGTCTTCTAAGACCCAATAACTCATTCCTTCAAGCAGCACAAATAATGGAAACCGAATTTCAGAAAATGCATGGAAATACATTATCCAGAGAAAAAGGTATCTTCAAAACTTTAACGCAAAGAACCATAGAAAAGATAGAAAACCCAATACCATACGATGCATTACATTGTTTGTGCAGAACAAGGACCTATATAAGATTGCGGGAGATTAACAAACAAATAAGTTTCCATAATTTGAAAAACAGGATGGAAAAAAAATTAATAAGTTCGTAAATCAACGAAAGAAAACTCGATGAATTACCAAAATAGCTTCTATCTCATTTTGTAGCTCGTTGTCATATGTCTTGTTACTTCAAATAATTAGAATATGGAAAATTTGACCCATGTGCAATTTATCTTTTTTGAAAACAAAAGTACTTCAAAAAATATGTATTTTATTACCTAGCCGATTGAATTTGTCAAAAATATTGTCAAAAGTCGGAAATATCATCACAGTATGTATCACCCTCGGTTTCATCAATAGGGTGAGAAAATGACTCATAATTTTAGTATTCAGTAGACTCAGGAAACAAATATACCTACTTCTGAAAAAATCAACATGTATGTATTTATGCATCAAGACTAATAATTCCATTTTCATGCGAAAATGCCTGGAGATATTCGACCGAATCTCATTCTCCTTCTAATGAATTGTGCGTTGTCCGGCTCCGTGCTTCGCAGTGACGTCACAAGTCAGAACAGAGCGGACAGAGAGATGCACGTCGGCAAACCGTTATGAGTGTATCGTGGTTTCAGCTGTCTAAGTAAAAATGAGGCATTAGATATTTTACTTTTCAAACTTGAGATGTGGCTTGACCAATTTAGTCTATTATCCAGACTAAAACTCAATAATTTGATACACTGAAATCCAGGTAATAGCAGAGCCATTGAAACAATCATAGATTCGAAAACGGCTGCTTGTAGCAACTTTTGACAAGCATACCTTTTTCAAGTAAAACTAATAGAGGTATCGATTTTTCTTTTGGAAAATGTGATACATACATGCACGACAAAGTTATGACTTTCCAAAAGAGACCAAGAGTGCCATTAAGTGCCATTATCCACTCAAAAATGAAGGCCTTGCGGACTTTCCACAATATAAATAACTGAGGAATCGTCCTGTAAAATATCGGACACTTATTACATAACACCCTGAATATAGACATTTGACAATGATAGTGTTAATGAACGCACTGTTCGATGATGGTTTGCGACATTTTGTTTCGGAGATTTCAGCCTCGAAGATGAGCCCCGAAGTGGTTGACCTACAGTAATCCAAAACGAGGATTTGGGGACCTTGGTGGAGACTGACCCATCAGTCTCCATCATCTCAAGGTGTGTGGAATGGCAAAAGAACTGGCCGTCAGCGCTCATGCGGTTTTTGATGGTTTAAAACGTATTGGAAGGGTCAAAGTGCTCGAAAAGTGGTTGTCCTATGATTTGATAGATCGACAGAAATTGTCACGCATCGAAGTCTGTTCCTCTTTGTTTTTGCTCGACCAAAACCATTCTTTTTTGGATCGGATGGTCACGTGTGATGAAAAATGGATCCTCTACGACAGCAGAAGGCGTTCAATACAGTGGCTGGACACCGATGAGCCCCCCATGCAATTCCCAAAGGCGAAAATCCACCAAAAAAGACCATGATTGCTGTATGGTGGTCAGCTGTTGGTGTGATTTACTGTAACTTTCTGCAACTGAACCAAACTACCACAACAGGGTTCTTTTGTGAGGAAATCGACGAAATTTACCAAAAATTGGGTCATCAGCAGCCGGCACTGGTCAACAGAAGAGGTCCGATTCTGTTCCTCGACAACGCCCATCCGCACGTTTTACGAATCACTGCCCAAAAATTGAATAAATTGAGCGTCGAAGGTTTGCCTCACCCACCATACTCCCCAGACTTCTCGCCAACCGATTACCATCTTCCAAGCACTTCGATAACTTTCTCACCGGTAGAAACTTCGCCAATCAGGACCAGGCAGATACACCCTCCGTCGACTTCATCGAATCCCGAGCACGCAAGTTTTATGCTGACGGAATCAATCGACTTGTCTTGACAAAAGTGCACTGATTCTATTGGCGCTCATTTTGATAAGTGGATGAGTATTCACTGATACATTACAGTTTGAAGTAGATCCTTCAAAAAAGTGGAAACTTTTGAAACAGTCTAAATATATCAAACATTAGTTTTGCTGGTTCATTTGTGGTCTCCTTCAGGTGAATAAAACTATTCTAGCAACTTCTTTGAGTCAACTTTCCAAAAAATTATCCTCAATGAATCAACATTGAAATCGTCCCGATATTTCAAGCATTGAAAGATTGTTTTTTGTAAATTGCATGATTTTTTGTTTTTCTGTCCATTGAAGAACTCACCTTGTATGAAGAGCGGTTGATCCAATATATTGTTTTATCCAATGGTACTGAGAATGGAGAACTATTCCTCCTAATCAAAATAACCAACCACTTCCATTGAAATTCCGATCGTAATATCTATTTATTTATTCAACGGCAAGGTCAATTCACAAAAACATATTTAAGAAAGTGTAAAGAACTATGAAGTATTTTTGAATGCTCATGTCTAATGTCAAAATTACAATTTATAATTTTACAAAACATTTAGCGAAGTGTGAAATACAAAATATTGATGAATCCTGATGTCTACTGACGACATTACTTAGAGATGAAACAAATCTGATAATTACAAAAACAGATGTACCAAATCTGGTACAAAGAAAATGATAAGAAAAGCTTCAAAAATACTATAAAGCCTTCTCAATTGATTTTTGAAGACCTGAAGTGACACATTAAACAGATCTAAGTTATTATGATATTGATTTCACAGCATCAGAATACGAGGAATCGCTTCAAAGGAATGTTGGTGTGGAAAAAATTGATTTGAAAAATGTCAGAATTTCTGGTATCTTTTTGTTTGATATGGAAAGTTATTAATTGAAGTAGTTCTGGGCAGCTTATCCCACTATTTATCATTTTGAATAGAAAACTCAAGCTCATAGGAATTCCTCTTTCTTCAAGTGATTTTATATTCAACTCGGTTAAGAGTTGACTGTACTCATATTGATTTCGTTGAATACCAAAGTGAAAAGCACAATTCCTTAAGAATTTCTTTTGAACATTCTCAATCAAATCGATATTTACATTATAGTATGGGTCCCATATCATCGAACAATATTCAAGAATGGATCTTACGAAAGCACAATATAGAATCTTTTTTGTTTTAATTGAAAAATCAGTTGAAATTCTCAACACAAAACCTAGCATTTTGAGACTTTTTGCCACGATTTCTGATACTTGTAGATTGAAATTAATTCCGCTATCAAATTTAACTCCCAGGATCGCGAATAAATTTTTCTCTCTTGAGAGCTATATTATTCAATTTATGTTCAAAGAATATTAGACTACTAATTTAAGAGAATGTAATGATTTGACACTTATCGATGTTTACCTCTAACAAATTATTTCTACCTACACCACATGGAAAAAGTTTCGAGATCTTTTTGAACTAATTCAGCATCTTGTCGGCAACCAATTTCCCTATAAAGTTTGAGCTGAGGAATACCAAAACTTGATTTGGAATTAGGTGAAACTTGGAGGCTTCCCACCCTTCAGCGTTATCTTCGTTACTTCAATACAGGGTGATAAAAATACAGTTTTTTAGTTTGCTTGAAAAGGTGACTGAAAGTTGTTTATTTGAAATGGAACACCCTGTGTTTTATTACAAATTCAGAAAGCTATTAAAATTTGCTTTCTTTCTATGTATATGATGCGTATACCTAACTAGTCAAGTTTCGGACTTATGAGCATTTACTATTTGACAGTAGCGTTCTTACATTATCCTAACGATATTGACATTTTCGTCACTTCAGACGTTTCGAATACCTTCAAAACGAAGAAAAAAAAACTATTCAAACGGAGTTCTTATAAATTTGTTTATTATTTTTGGACAATGTGATAAGATTCTCAGCAGGACATGTAGAAAGTTCAACGAAAAGTATCCGAATTTAACAACCTATAGAAATTTATACGAATTCAGAACAAGTTCAATGCATTTGGATCAACTTTAGAAGGTTCAAGAAACTTGTCCCGACCCGTAACTTCTGAAGACAACCAGATTAATGTCTTAGCATATTTTCCCGCATTTCATGAGTTATCGATAAGAAGTGCTGAAGAAGATTTGGATATAAAATATTCATCGGTTCAAAAATCTTCGAAGACATAAATAAAATGCATGGTTATAAATTCACTAAAATTCAAGCATTGAAGCCTCAAGACCCTCAACAGAGAGTTGAATTTTGTGAAATGTTGTTGATATGCATTCAAGAAAATCCGTTTTTTTTTAATAAAATTATTTGGACTGATGAATGGAAATTTTCGGGAGAATTTTCAATAAAAAAATTGTTATTATTGGTCCAGTGAAAATCATCACGTCACAAAATAAGCCGAGTTTCAAGAAAAATTTAGTTTTAATGTCTTCTGCATGTTGATGGGCAACAAATTGAGGTACACGATATACGAGGAATCATTAACATCCAAAAGTTACTTGAATATTTTGAAGAAGAATGCAGAGAGCTTCGTCGATAATCTGCCACTCGAAGAATATCGAAAATGTTGATACCAACTAGACAAATATTTCTCAAAGTGGGCGAAAACGCCGCCTTGTGGGTGCTGGAGGCTTATAGGGGGGCAGTAAAGGACACAGAGAAGATTGGGGGAGTTTAAGCCGTTTATGGGGGCGATGGCTAATTCGACAGTTCATCTGCGCATCATTCAGGCTGGAGCCTAGCTCCCTTACCCTTTCGTCTGGGAGGATGGCTAATTTAAATATGTTTTTTTTGCTTTTAACACAAACTTTACCGCTCCTTTAAGTGTAACGCACGTTTCCTCGTGTAACGCCATCTAGGGGACTACACAGTAACTATTTCCTGTCCGATAGTTGTTAAACTGTACAATAGATGGCGGTAAGCTGATGAAGCGATGAAACCCTCAAGGCTACAAGATCATTTGAACTGTAGCAACTGTGTCAAAACTTTTTTCAGCGACTTCTAAGCAAGACGACGACGGACTCCGAGTTTCCTACAATATCTCCTTACTAATTGCTCAAACAGGTAAACCTAACACTATTGGAGAGGATTTAATTTTACCGGCAATAAAAGAAGTAATAACTACTGTGCTCCATAAACCAGTGGCAGATATTATCCGAAAAATTTCTTTTAGCAATAGTTCCGTGCAAAGAGGAATTGATGAGATGGCTGAAAACATTGAAGAGTCATTGTGCAATCATCTGAAGACTTCTAAATTCTAAATTCAGTTAGATGAGTCCACTTTACCAACCAATGGAGCATTGTTGTTGTCATACGTGAGGTTTATTAAAAATAAGAAAATATATCAAGAAGGACTATTTGCCAGAAATTTAGAGACGGATAAAAAAGTTTTTATCAATTGAAAATACTTTTCCCACACTACAACAAAATTACTGTCAACCAGGTTTTCATGTTTAAAATAAAAACACTCTGTATCATATAAGCGTATCTACTGAAGAACCAATGAAATAATTTCCATGTTCCCAATAATGCTTCAGTATTGCTCTTACCTCATTATCAATGTGACAGCTAAATTGTGACTTCACAAGACAGAAACATCACTCTCATTTTTACGATGAGAGTGGATACTTCAAAACTTTATTTATTTGCCATTTTATTAGCATTATACACCACCACCAAATCACATGCAAGTAAGGAACTCGGTAGTTGGAGGTAAGCGTTTTTCACCAGTTCAATAATCCGTTGATGCTCTGACCAGAAATAATTCTAGCTCTGATAGTGAGACAGATATTGGGGGAGAGGATACTGTGAGTATGCATGAAAGTTACAGACCGAGACACAAATACAAAACTGGCACAGATCAATTTTCCAAAAGATTCATCGGGAGCAAAAAGGAAATGCAAAGTAGCAAGGGTTTGGAGTGCGCTGTGATGTATAAAAATAATGAACCGATTGGGATATTACAGGTAAGTTAGCGAAGTTCGGAATATGTGAAGGTATGACCATCAAACATAATACGGTACTATGTTATGTTTTCTTTTTCGTTTTGTGATCTCCGCGTCTTCCGACATATCTGTTTTGCCCGATCCTTCTAACTTGTTGAATTTCATAGTCTACCCTCGCTCTCCCCATCATTACACAATGTAAAAAAGTTTTATTCGGCAGACAAGGCCACCAGACCACAGTCTGACGGCCTTGTCTACTGCGTTAATTCACCGTTAACTGGGCTTTTATTCTTTTTCTAGATCATCAATGAAAAGAGTTCATTGACACATTGAACAATCGGATTATTGATAGAATGTACTGACTTGGTGTGAAAATCTGTTTCAGCCTTACGAAGAATCTTACAGATTCTTACCGGTCAACGGAGAGCCGACATTAGTCGATATAAACCCACTGCCAGCTAAACGAAAGTCAATCATGGATTTTCTATACCCTAGCGATGTTGAGGAAGATTACTATGAAGATGGCGTTGGCTTTTCTGACGAAAGATACCCCTCGGTATTTGCCAAATTCAAAATAGACAGTAGATTAGATAGATCGCTTAGTCCTAAAACTAACTCCAGCAAGAGAGCTAAGAAGAAGAGAGAATCTTTATATGACGGACCAGTATCCATCAATGATGAAGTTGAGGAAGAATTGCGAAACATTCTGGGCGATATAGGACTGGTGGACGATTATCCTATCCAGGATAGCAAGCGTAAAGTGGAGGACGAGAATTTGGAGCTTGGCACCAACAAGATCGACATCGCGAAGGAAACTAGGGAAAAACGTAATGACCTCAATTCTGCTTTTCCAGTAGAAAGAGGGGTTACCAATGTTACCAAGTCGAACGTGGGTGGGGTTGAACCTGTTCTATCGCTCAGCGAAAAAGATAACCAGGCAGACTTTGATATAGAAGATCATCGCGATAAGAGATCTGAAGAAGCAAGGGTTGACCATGTCAAAGATGATATGCCCGTATTGGGATACAACACCAAAAAAATCGAGGAGAGTACCAACATCGATGATTATGGAAAACGAGTAGAAAGAGAAATACGGGATAAGATACATAAGTTGAAAGAAGAAGTTAAGAAAGAGATAGAGGAACTCAGAAAGGCGAAGGCTCTTGATAAGGAAGATTCAGAAAGAAAGGAGAAGAAAACCCTGAATACTTTAGCGGACGATGAAAATAGCGATATCGATCCAATCGTCAGTGATAGTGGGAACGATGACATTCATATCCGCCGAAAAAGAAATATTCAATACCACCGATCCGAAGAAGCTAACGAAGACATTTCAGCCTCGGAATCCAACCAGGCGCCTCGAGATAATGAAAGAAATCATCAATCTAGGTGAATTTTTCTGTAATAATGAAACGATTGAGTATATATTCCCCATTGTTGTAGGTCTTTGAAGGAAGCTAACGTGGATTATGATAACAACGAAGAAGATGAAGACAATAACGATATTATGAGACAACCTAGCATGGAAAACGAAAATGACTACTCAGCCAATGAATCCGAGCCCAAGTTCATGGAAAAGAACCATATCATCGTAGACAGTGAAGACCAAAATAGTGGTAAGGAACTATATACAAACTGGAAAATTTCCAATTTTCTATTCGAAAAGTTTTTGTTATTTCAATGCAAGAATCTCAGAAAGGCCCATCTAATGATTCTTGAACTTTGAAATGCCTTTCGAAATTACTGATACTGTCAACTTTACTCTTGGTGTTTTTTTGGTAGAAATATTTCTGGTTGGACACGCTTCAATACGATTTTCTTGTAGGTGATGTTGGTAACCAATTTACATCAAACGAGAAAACAGGTTGCAATTGCGATAAAAGCTCTGGAGATTGTAAATGCGTCAATGGACATTCAAAGTCCCAAGATTTAACTTCAAATGAAGAACATCCCATGTCGTCCAGCAAAAATACCGCAGAACATCATTGCGATTGCAGCAAAACCGACAAAGACTGCAAATGTGGAAACACCTTTGCTGATTATAAGCGATTACCGCCACAAGAGATCTCGGAATATAACGACGATGCTGAGATTCTACAGAAGTTCTCAACAGAGAAGAAAAAATTCTTGAACCAACTTCACGAAGTAATTAATAATAGAGAAGACCCTGGGTACGAAAGCAGAGGGAATGGCCAATTCAGACGGGCAATTAAAGCAATGAAGAGAGAAATCAAGGAGCCCTTCGAAAATGGCGAATATTTCGTGGACTTACAGCCAAGCATTTTCAAACTCTCGTCATCGGAAAACTCGCTCAACTCGATGACATCTCAACGCCGGCCTGTCAAACGTCACCTTCCTGCCGTCAGACAGCTGAAGATGTTTCCCCACTCTCGTTTCAGAAGGCGCGTGCAGAAAGATGAAAACAATAGAGAGCCCAGACAGCTCATAGATATGTCTGAAGAGGATATTTTTGGTGCTCTACCTCAAAGTTACGAGGGAGAACTTGCTCGGTACAAAAGAGTAAAACGTGCTAAGAAAAAATAAATGAAAGCGGTTGTGATCAAAAGATAATGGATACTAAATAAGAATAAATAATAAGGCTCAAAATAGCAGTCTCTTAACAATAGGTTACAGCCGAATGAGAGATATCTTGTGAACATCCAGATTCATGAAATTCTACAAACTTCAACGAAAAGTTGATGAACTCTAATTTCAACTACAGTTTGAATAAATGTCATGTTGAATAAAATTTCCTCGACTCTTGTGGATAATATGCCTTGAAATAATGCCTGAATTTTTATTAATTCATACCACTTTCAGGCATATGATGAAAGTTCGTAACGTATCACTTCAATTTGATATTTTATACATTTTCACAGTTTACAAAACCGCTACACGTATTTGGCTATGCAATAACTTTCTCAAACGCAATACGTGTTGCAGCTGTTTGCGCTTTTGTAAGTTCTCCAGTGAAAATTTCACAATAGAGGATTACTTGAGTACTACTTTCAGACGTTTTATAATTAAATCAATCCAGATTTATTCAATCTGATCTCTTGTTTAACGGCAATTCCACATAACGTGGACTGGGACTAATTTTAAACATTTTTTTATTTATTGAAATTCTTTACTTTTCGTCCGTGTTTTTTGTATTATCATCTGTCATTCCGTTATTGTACTCGTCAACTTGTTTCAATGCTTTTTTGATGAAATATATATATTTGGAAAGGAAAAAAGTTGAGAAGTGTACAGTAAAATGAGGCAGTACCTATATCAATTCTCTCAATCAGCTCATAGGAATGTTTTTAGTATGAGCACATATATTCCTATCAATCTTGAGTCATACATCAATGATTTTGGCCACACTACCTTGAACTAAACCCAGCTGAGAGAAAGAAAGCGAAGAAGATGATAAGATAACCTCTTCAATCAACAGTTAACCTCCCTTTTAAAAAACAAAGTTTACATTCTCTTTCATATTATTTATTGTTTTGATCTAAGAATACAATCAAATCAGTTGAAAATGTTTTGCAAAGAAATGTTGGTTTCTAGTAGAAAAATATTCACCCACAGAAATATAGTCCATTCCGTAAGTAGTCTACTCAACTTCGATCTTTTTATTGAATCATCTTTCTTCATTCCAGGTCAGGCTTCCATTTAGTAAAAACATTTCTTTGGCCTGTCAGAGAAAAATCCATTATTCTGCCACAAAAATCAATTCTACAACTAATCAAGAACATACTTTTTTAAGATATAGACATTTACTCAAACTTATACAACGGTATGTAGCAACTTCCTCCATACAACGTATCACCGAAGTTGACAGAACCAGGTTAACCAGTCACTCTGATTTCACTATCGAAAAATTACATTCTCAAGGTATACTTGCAACAAAAGATGATAATCGTTCTGACCCAGACATTCCAGAGGAAACTGTAAAACAGGTAGTGGATTTAGTACAAGAGTTTGAAGTATTGTTGTGTGTATTTTTATCTCCCACAATTGGTTGAAGTGAAATGACTGTAATGGAGAAGTTTTAAACAAGTAAACACTAAACCTTATTTTTCTAACAGTCCATGTATTAAGCGCAAGTAATGATATAACTGTATAAAGTTCTTCATTATAGTTATTTGTTTTAGGTTGTGGAAGGTCGAAAAGATTTTGAGCTAAAATTATATTATTTGTTGATATTTAGGTAACTCCAAGCGAAAGCCCCCCACTAGGAGATGCTGTGAAACTATTTAATAGTCCTAAGGGCACTTTGCACAACATTTTCCAACAGGTGGCAAGTGAAACCAAAAATACTGCTTTCAAAGCAACTTCTTCCTATCGACTAGTCCTAGATCATAAAAAACAAATGTGGATGTGCACCTACAGTATCAGTTGGCCAACTGAAATGAAGTTCATGGCTAAAGACTCTAAAAAAACCCTTGCTTCGAGCAAAGCAGCTCTACAGGCGTTGTCGTGGCTTTTGAAGGAGAAAAAAATCACCAAAGAAGGGGTTCCCATATTGTATGATGAAAACGAAGTGAAAATATTGACGAGAAAATCGTGTCCTACTGTTAGTTTAGATCATAAGACTATTGACAAGATGCAACGAATAGTTGAGGTGTACGAAACGGAAATGTCTCCACGAATAAACCAGAGTCAATCAACTGAAGATCAAAATGAAGATGACGAGGAGGATATATTTTATGAAGAGCTTGAAGGTGAAAGTTTCAAGCAACGAACAAAGTATCTAGGTTACCAGAAGTATCTGGCCAAGGAGAAAGTGAAGCTGCCTATATCGGATTTCAAGTAAGGAATAGTAATAGTAATTAAATGAATTCAGTCAAAAATGTTCTTGCATACATTTGGAAAACTTGGGTAAATCTAATTCATTCCTAACCAATTCTAGTTTTTTCCAACTCCAATTTATTTAGTTCTTATTAAAGCTGGAGCTTCTGAAAATTTCACAAAATACAATTATAATGGGTATTTTTGTAATAAAAACAGTGAGTTTATTTAGCAGTATAGAACGAATAATGGGGTTCCAAAGTAGATCCTTGTGGAACTCCATAGTATCTGAACAAAGTTAATCTAAAATTGGATGTAGAGCTCAAAAATGTTGAAATATACAGGGTGTTCCATTTGAAAAAATTGAGTTCCACTTATTTTTTCATGAGATCAAAGTATCTGCATTTTTTGAAGACCCTGTATGAGGCAAATGAAAATATGACTCGGAGTGAAGTTCCTCATAGTATCACTCGACTTCATTTCAAATTTGATCGTTTTAGTGCAAGAGAGTTTCAAGATTATCAGCATTTATTAAAGTTCATGTTTGATAAAAAAAAATATCGAAATTAATTCATATCTTCTAAACGGTAATAAATAGGTATAGGGAAATAGTATATGAATTTGTTGACAAAATGATAATGAATTATAATATGATATTATATACGGGGTGTTCCATTCAAAAAATCAAAGAAGCCGCTACTTTTTAGTAGCGGCTTCTTGTAGTATATATAAATGAGTCTGTATGTTATAATACCTCTTATATTTATGTTTATAGGCTTAAATGTAAACCTACCTATCCCACACACAAGCCTGCCCTTCTGTGGGTTTCTATATTTATTTACCTAATGTCTAATGTCTGCATAATATATATTTATACATTCTGTTTAGTATATAAATATTATTATTATTATTAATGCAAGTCCAAGTGTTATCAAAAAGTACTCAACATGATATCTTTTTACGCAAATTATGTGTGACCGTGATATCTTGTCCCACTCAGAATTTGAAAAGGGGTACTTACTCATTGCGTCTGCTTTGTATGTATATCAAAATAGAATCAAAAAGGTAGAGAGGTTTCCATCCAGAAGATTACAAATTCTCCCTTTAATAATTACCCATCAAATTTGGATGTACAAAATGAAAATATTTTCTAATGATAGGTATACCTGTAAATATTAATTTACTTTCAATTCAGCATCAGTCTCTAAACGACTAAAGTTTCGACAACTATAAGACATTTCATTTTTTTTCTACTTATTCAAATATCGAATAGATATCATCACAGAAAAACTTCCAAATGAACGCCATCCAACCAAAAGTTCTAAAAACGTCGTCCATCTCTCAGGGCCGTTATTTTTCATTTTTAAAGAAAGAAATACCCCTTTTTGCTTTCTACCTCCTCTTTTTTTAGTACCTCTGAAGCGTTAACAGTGACATATTTTGATTCTGGCAACTTTTTCACAACTAACAGACAATATTCTAAAAATATTGTTTTTTTACCTTCTTAAGAGAGGTTTGTTTTTTAATATGTTAACTGATATCGATAATGTATAAACTCACGTTCAATATAATCAACTACTGATCTAGATGTTGAGGGCGTTTGATCTTCTAATGGGCAGCAAATTTTTGGCATGTCTTCTTCCAAACCACATTGGGATCGTCTTAAGTAATCTGCGTCATGAGACTTAATGGGACGTTTTAAGAGAGCTAATAAACTTTGACACGAAGTAATAACTTTACAGTCTCCTTTCTCATTTTTAGGTGTGACACATGGATTGTGTGCTTCTGTAATGAAAAAATAATTTCAGATGAGCATATCTGAACAGAAAACACTTTTTCTAGAGCATAACTACGCGCGCGTTTTGCTAACCTAACTAGCTTCATCAGAAGAAGACCAAAACTTACAGTTTACATTGGTATTTGGTGCAAAACAAAAAGTGCAATAGTAATATATTGTCAAGAATGGAAAAATAGCATTTGAATTCAATTTTGAAACCAATAAATAATGATTTGGTTGGAAACCCTGAGTTTAATATGCTACTTCATTTATTCATCACATATCACATCAGTCACAGCATGAGTATTACCTGTAATTTCCGATATCGATGTTTTGTTTTGTTTTTGCTTTGTTTTAATATGCTTTATTATCATAATACATAATCTTGTTGACAAAGATGGGGTAGTAAATCCTCAGAAAAAATGCAATACATACCAAATGAAATTAAAATAAAAATAAAAATGGTGTATGGGTACAAACTAGTTGAAATGGAGGATATAAAAGATTTGTATATATAAAGGAGTAGAGCTCAAGTTTGTGAAAGAGAAGACATAAAAAATAACAACTTAGGAGCTCCTTAATAAATATAGATAAAAAATATGAGTAACTCAGTTAAAAGCTATCGTTAAAATATTCATCCAGAGTATAATAGGGTCTATCGGATGGAAATTGTTTGACTAACTTCCTGAATTGGAAGTCATTAATATTTTCAGACCTTATGTCCAAATGATTCTACATTTTTCCACCGTTGTAAAATATAGAGTCTCTGGTGAAGCTTTTAGTTGGCACAGTGAGTTTCAGGGTGTGTCTGCTATTTCGGGTGTTATAATGGGAAGAGGATGTAGCAAAATTTGATATATGCTTATTTATCAAACACACAGATTGCAGTATAAATAATGCAGTTACCGTTAGAATATTATGTTTTTTGAAAAAGATTCTACAGGAGTCTCTTGGTTTGAGGGTTCCTATATATCTTATTGCCCTTTTCTGTTAAATTAATATACAAAACGGTATTCCATAGCGTAAGTGAGAATCTATGAGTGCATAGTACGCCATCTTTGCAGTGCTGAACCCCAATTCTTTATAAATCACTCTAACCGCATAACAGGCAGAGGAGACTTTTTTAGTGATTTGTTCAACATGATCCACAAATTTCAAACTCTGGTCAATGAACACTCCTAGAAATTTAGTGTTATTTTTAGATTCCAGTGATTTGTCTTCGAAAAAGTTTGCTGATTGAGCATCTAAATGATATTAAATTTGTTTTAGTCAGATTGAAAGATGAAATGTTTGAATCACACCAATCATTAACATCTTTCAAGTCGGCAGAGATTATTTTGTGCAACTCACAAGTGTTTTTATTATTCCAAAATATGGCAGTGTCATCTGCAAATAAGGTGAAATTCCCAGAAATATTAGTCTTAGTGAGGTCATTATTATATAATAAGAAAAGAATGGGGCCTAACACAAAACTTTGTGGAACTCCAGAATCAATTTCCCTTTTTTATGAAAGTTGAGTTGTTTTGACCATTTGCGTCCGTCCCATTGAGTAGGAATCGAACCATTTACTCCTCTGCATCCATAACGTTGGAGCTTTCTCAGCAGTATTTCGTGATCAACGCAGTCAAATGCCTTTGACAGGTCACAAAATACTGCGGTAGTCTTTTCACCGACATTTATCTCAGAATAAACTTTTTTCAGAAATGAGAAAATAGCATCGTGCGTATTTTCATTATTTGGAAGCCGAATTGATTTTCACTGATGATGTTATGTTTATTTATGAATCCAAGTAGTCGTTTTTTAACTAGTTTCTCAATGATTTTTGCAATGGTAGGTGTAAGAGATATAGGGCGGAGATTAGGGGGATCATCAGAATCTCCGCCCTTATGCAGATGAATGACCACAGAGGTTTTTAAAAAAAAAGGGGAATATGTCTGTTTGAAAGGATAAATTCATCAGTGGACCAGTACATTTAGGGCACTAGGAGGAAGGTTTTGTATTATTTTGTATTAATAATTCACATCCGTCTTTCAAGCGAAAGACCGAGGTTCAATTCCCCGCTGGGCCACCGTGCTGGGTAATCGCACGTTAAAAGGTAAGGCCTCGTTAATCCATTGCTCGCACAAGTTTCGACTTCTGA
>WOGR01004185.1:0-15007 GCA_015342045.1 Leptinotarsa lineolata | reverse complement strand
ACCTTTATCTTCAACCCCCTTTGAATGAGAGGTAAAATCCCCAATTTTTTAAATGGGAAGTATAGGTTTGTGATATATCGTTTGAAAAGTCTCTTCATTCTCTATTCAAAAATGTGATCGCTTTCAAGTTTATTGCAACAATTAAGATAAAATAAATTGAAATCATGTGGTTACCGAAATTCTATAAGAACACACTCAAAAACTAAAATGTGATGCAAAACTTGATGAAGTGTAGAATACGAAAAAGAACTATGGAACTTGATGAAGTGTAGAATACGAAAAAGAACTATGGATGTTGACGAAGTAGATGTTCAAAATATTCAACGCGAATGTTTTGGCAATATCCTAATCTCAAATAAAACTGTCTTTTATCATTATTTAACGTGTCTGGCGTCACCGACCTAATCGCAAGTGTTATTCGTTCTTTTAAGTCATTCAAATTTGAAGGTTCAGTTTTGTATACGTTGCTCTTTACATACCCCCATAAAAAGAAATCTAATGATGAAAGATCAGGTGATCGCGCTGGTCATTCAATCGATCCTCGCCTCCCTATCCATCGATTGGGAAATGTTGTATCGAGGTATTGCTGGGCATTAACTTGGTAATGTGGTGGTGCTCCATCCTGTTGAAACCATATTGTATTCAATGGAACTTGAGGGTTTCCTGGATCAGGATATTAATTTGCTAAAATTGGGATGACGTCATTTTGAAGTAGTGCCAATTAATTATCGCCATTCAAGTTGCCCTCAATGAAAAAGTAATTTTGGTCCTTGGGTTTGAATACTAGTTTCAATTTAGTTACGATACAATCAAGATGATTCGTGTAGGGTTATGAAAAAAAATGGCGGTATAGACGGGGGATATTTCCAGAGCATCGGTGATTTAGATCTGTAGATAAAGCTTTCTCTGTTTTCAAACATTCTAATTAGTTGAATTTTTTCTAAATATTGTAGTTTCATCTCTGATGTGTTTACTTGATGTCAATTGACACGAATTCAATGTTACTAATTGAAATTATCAATATCGCCACATAACTTGGCGATAAGGCAGAATTGCTTCATAGGATTGTCCTCCGATACCACGATGAAGTAAACAGAATATCATTCATCAGTATTTAATTCAGATATTTTACTGACAATTTGTACCTATTTCCCGATAATAAATAAAACAGATTTCAAGACATTGTTTACATGAAATAATGAATGAACAGCGCAAGCGATATGATCCATTTTTTTAACACATATTTTTCATTTCATTTTATATTTGTTTATTCATTGACTAAAAGTGACGAGAATTCGGACGAGAGTGCTTGTTTGAAATTCCGTAATTCCTACTGAAACTATTAGAATGTCAATCTCTCATCTTGACGTCACTTTCTACTTCCTTTGATACGTTCAAAATAATAAATGAGTTAGTTATATCCGTTTCAGTTGCAGTCTGAAAATACTGGATTTTCTTTCATTCATTTGCCTTCGCGTTTTTAAATCGACATGAAAATGTTGTGAATAATAATAAAAATTCCACTTTATGGACTTTAATTATTTCGATGCTAATAATGGTTTCGTTAGATATGTTGGTTTGATAGATATAGCTTGGTTACCAAATTGATATTATTGCATTGATAAAACATAGGTTCGACGCAGTTATGGCTTCAGTTGGAAATAAAAGATAAGGGCCGGTTTATTGGGTACATAAACCATAATTTTATGAAGGAAAATTACACACGCGCTGAAAACTGACCCTTTCATCATATCAATTATTTCATCATAAATATTAGAATTCACAAAGTGGCACAAGTGGTAGTTTTCAACACGGGAGAATGTGATTTTTTTCTAAAATGTATAAAAGGTAAGAAATATCCAGGTAGACTTGTAACTTGTAAGCCCATCAATAGAAAAATGTTATCACCTCACAACAAATTGCAGTAGTCTGTGACGTGACGTAGGTACCTCAACGCGCGGTATTATTACATGTTCCAAGAACTTAAAAGTACCATGTAGCTGTACAAAGTACAGCTACATCAAGAATTCAGTTTAACTCGGTTCTGTGAAATTACTCAAGATTTATGTATCCTGAATCCACATTTCATTAAAGAAAATATTTTATAGCGAAATTACATTTCGCGTATTTGTTAAGTAATTAGTCAATTATGCAGTTACTGGAGTAAAGATGGTTTTCAATGGATGTCAAAAAGTCAGTGTACCTAAGAGATAATTAATGAGAGAGTAATTCAATTTGAAGTTAATCTTATGGGGGAATGTTCTCAGAAAAAAATCCGACGATTACTACAAATTATTATTAATTTTTATAAATCAGTAGCAGATATTTAGTCTTGAAATAACTTGAAGTTGAAATAAATCACTTTCGGGGTTGATTTTAATTCATATCGCTGAATGAACTGAATATGAGCTGAGCAAAGTCATATAGTTTTATATTGTTATAAATCATGCCCTAAGGAAAATAACGCTGGCCGCCACTAGTAGCCATGAACCAACTGTGACGTGGCCAAGAGCGTGCTTTTTCCGAAAGAAGTTTCGCGAATCTTCGAAGTTCGTCGAGATTCTAGATGTGACGAGAATACCGCTACCGTCGCTTCGATGGAATTTCAAGGAATATTCCACCACCTTCGTTTGCCAAATTTAAGCGCCAACCACTCGCTTATAGGAACAGTCAGAAATATCAATCACAACACATTTAAATGTGGAACTCTCGCAATCGAAACGATATGTTTGCGAAATAACACATTTTTAAAGTTCCGGTTTTTGGGACAATAATAACAATAATGTATCGAACGAGATAACCACAATTCCTACACTCGGTAATTAAGGTCGCAAAGAACAATTTACTTCCACCATTGTATAAGGCTTACCTATTAAGAAATCCGGCCTATGATTTTCTTAGGAAGGTGTGCTAAAATCTGGTCCGAGGTCCGAAATGACGAGTTGTATCTTCAGCACCCTGGTATACCGTTGTCGGATCAGATACAGGGCCTTCCGTTTGATATTTGCGGAGTTTTGATAAGAAGCTACAAAAGTGGCTGCATCTGAAGTGGCTACAACAATATAATAACACGGGAACAAATCTTATGTTGAGAAATCTAAAAATATCATGTAGCCCATATAACGAAATTCAGCAGTAACATATGTTAACCCTCAACCAGCCGTCGCACCCCTACGAACGACAATCCTCAGAAGTCGAAACTTGTGCGAGCTAAGGACTAACGAAGTCTTACCTTTTAATGTGTGATTCCTAACATATGCTATTTATTTATTCATTTAGCATGGCTAATACAATATAGTTTTATTACAAAGATACATTAGTATAGAATAATAATGATGATATTAATACACGTTTCTATTGACGTACTAAAAATGAAATTACTATAAATTCTTCATAAAACACTACCAAAAGTAACGCCAAAGGGCGATACTTTTGATAGAGAAAGGAGTTGTTCTTCCACTCAAGTTTTTTTTATTAGCACATGACTTCGTCACTATTTTTGCTTTTGATCAGACCTCACTAAAGACATTATCAGTCGAAATTTTACGTTTGCTTATATGTTCATTTGTAAGCACCAACAGTATGTACTGTTCAATTTTTATATTATTTTTGAACTAAATTAAAAAAAATATCATTACAATCTGATAAAGTTTACGACTGAGGAAAACAACAGTAACCTTAACCTTCATTTAATAAAGATAACTGAAATACTCTTTAAATTGATATATGAATATGAATTTCAAGTAAGAATAAATTACGTGCCTAATTAAATATCGCAAAAAAGCGTAAGTAAGTCCTTCACACTCACTACAAACGTTTTTTCTACTGACGATGTTGATATCATTTTATATCAATATCAAAGTTTTCTCAAACAATTAAGGGGAGAATAAAAGGCATTGTATTTCCAAACCATTGTAAGATGGTTTTCCATTATTTACTGGATATGATACTCATTTTATTTGCATTATTCAGAAACCTACATGAATTATTCATTGCTGATCAAGTCAAAATGAAGATAAAATCTTAGAAAACATTTGCTGTTTGAACTTTTTATCGGTAATTTGAGCTTATTTGTATATTCAGTAGCTTTCAAAGCTATCAATGAATTAACTAATCAGTTTATTAAGCAGAAATTCAAATTGGAACGATTTTACAAATAGTTGAAGAGGGCCCTGCAAAATATTAATATTTGTCAAAACAATTTCGATTTTTTTTCCAGGAAGAAATCTCTCCTGATTAATTCTTTCTTAAGAAATAACTTGATTTTTGTTCACACATGATACAAGAAATTTTGTCAAACACGAAAATGAAAAATATATTTTCAGACCATTGAGGTATCTTTCCTTCATTAACCGAATATCTCACGTACGATTCAGCTAAACAAAATGTAGTCTTGAAATTGACGTCCTGGATGCATCATCCCAGGGTGTTTAAAATATGTTCTAAAAGTAACCATCAGAAATGTAGTTTGGTCATTTAGGAAGGTTCAATTTACAAGGAATTTGCAAAAAACACGCTCAGAAAATATCATACTGTTTGGGCGCCATTTTCGGGGACGAAGAAATAAAAAATCCATGTTCCGTTTTTAATGGTGTTTAAATTTAGGTCTCGACGAAAAAAATCATTAATATAAATTCTCACCGGATGCGTCCAGTACGCCAATTTTAACAATACATTTTGTTCGTTATTTGCGAACATTCCCAATATCTTATAGAATAATAATTGTTTTTCACAAAAATTTGTTTGTTAGTGAAGGGCACTAAAAGACAAACTGATGATAAACTTCAGCCCTGTAGGTGCAATTTTTGCGAAATGAAAAATTTCTGCTATTCGACCGACTTGAAAAGTTCTACAAACCCTGAAATTTTGGCAATGCTATTCTACAAAGGGGACAAAACAGTATTGAAAAACGCTTTTTTCCATTATATCCGAACATTTTTTTGTAATGATTCTGAACTCCACAGATTGAATCCTGCTATGTTGCTTTTTGGGTTAAGAGAGGTTTTGAATGACACCCTGTTCAAAAGCGCGACACGTGACGACAGTACTAAAGCTACCAAAAGAATCACAAATATAAGTTTCATTCGAACCTAAACGATTTTTTTTTCTCACCATTCAAAGTGGTTGTAGTTCATTGCATTAATACTTTTCTATTATTACTAGTTGTTTATCTATTTTAACGTCATACTAGCTACTGAAAACATATAGGTAACTCAGAATTGACCAAACATGAAAATATCCAAATTACTTTTAAAAGATAATGAAATGAGCAACAAAAATACTTTGAAGAAATTAATTATAGAAAATGAATTTTTTTTTCAGTCTGGCAGGTCTTACAACATTTCAATCAGTTTTTGTGATAAACCGTTTGGATTTCTACTTCTACAATTATTTAGTTGTATAAATGTTTTTAACGAACTGTCATCGAGACGAGCAGACGTGTATTTTTTGTTGATTGAGAGATTGTGTGACTTTGTGTCAATTCCACAAAGGATGTTTAGAGTACAGATTAAATAGTAAAAGGTGATTTTCGAATTATTTGAAAGTATAGTTGAAGTAAACGATATAGTGCAACCTGCCTTCCAACAGCTCCCCTTTAATAATATAGTTAGGGAGCTAACTGATTTCATTATTAAATATTGGAAAATTATTTTTACGCCTGATGTTTTGTTTCAATTTTCCCCAAATCAATTCGATGAGATTGAAAATACAAAATAAGTGGGGAAGTCTCAGTATGGTGTGTCCATATTTACAGCAATACTCTCAAGGGCATACACTTTTTCAAATGTTTTTGTTTGTGAAACTTGGTTTTTTGGTATAGTTATCTCAAAAATACAAATTGTTATCCACTAAAAACCTTTGTATTTCATCTTTCCTCGGATTTTTATTCGGTACTTTGATGAGCTGTCGCGAATGATAGGATGCATTGTCAAGAACTATTACACATCGAAATTTGGGATCAATGTGTTTTCAAACCATTTCTCGAAAATATAAGCTTCCATGTTTTTATGATAGTCAACATTGCAGTCCTCAAGTTTTTTTCATATAATATCAATTTCATAAAATTCATAATTTCAATTTCAAAAATTTCATAATTTCAAAAAATTCGGAACCCATCCTTTACTTCCTCCGCAATGCACAATAACTAGTCTGCGTTGTATCACACTCGTTATTACTATTAGTACTTATCCAAGGACGCCAAATTTTAAACAGATAACAAATATTCTAAGTTATTTTAACTGTGCCAATATCAAATTCGAACACTCAAATCGCGATCAGAGGCTGAACTGAAAATTCCTGAGACGACGGACGATAACCATACTCGCATTCACCGATGTCTAATCTTCACCGTAACATGATTTCAAATTTAATTTCACGACTCTTCAGCCAATCGTAAAACTCTGTTAATAAGAAGTAACCAATACGAACCGCCAATTCTAGAGTCCACGTGGACTAGTTGGCAGGCGGTTCATTTTTCTGTATTGTTTTTTTGGCATTTGATAACGCCGACACTTGAAGTGCGCACAATACGATTACTGCGACTATAGTTGTTTCTAATGGATTTTTCTTCGATTTTCTACCTGAAACTTCTGTACATGACCTAAAAGTCTTTGTGAATAATTTTTATTGGTGTATTTGATTACTTTCTTCCTTTCTTTGGAAATTTCCCATTTTCTAAATAATGATGAAGGGGAAAAGTATTTTCCCAAAAACTAATCTGTTCAAAAAATTACCCCTATTTTCAATTCATCTTAGCTGAAAGTGAAAGGAGTTGAGGTTAGGTAAAAATTTCAAAACGAAAAGTTGATTGAGTCTGTAACCAAACTACATTCTTTCAGCGGCAAGTCAAATGAGTTAAAAATTTTTGGAAAAAATTACCGTGTCAATTATTAAACGGATAAGAAATCGACTTAATTAAGCCCTCAACATTCTGACTCGTATTCAAATTGGAAGGCGCATTCACATTTATCATCATAGCGGAAGTGATAATGTACCTAATGTACATTCCCAGTTTATTATCGATTTTATTGGTTTATTTTTCAACAAAGCAATTTCAATAAAATTATTCCCAGACACTACACAGATATCCGAATGATATCCATCGAAAGTCTATTCTAGATATACATCCTATAGGTACCTATGTCCCTTAAATAACCTTTTTTTGTGTCAACAAATTTTCTTTTCTTGTAACGTCTAGTGTATGATGTGCAAGTAGACGTTTTAGCAAGAAAGACAAGCGAAAAATCAAACTGTAAGGTCAGAACCCTACAAAGAAAATGATAGCTTAAGCTATTGTAGCTATAGCTATAGCTATTGTAGGGATAGCCAGTTCAATAAATGATCTAAATACCATTGCCGTTGATCTTTATTTCAAAAATTAAAATAATGTCAAACTTCACATGGGATATACATGAAATATGAAACAGTTCTTCAAGTTTTGAAATATTTTTTCTTGATATCTCATGGATGTTCATGGGATATCAACCGTGGGATATCCATTCCAATTCCACCAAGGGATATCTTATGGATATTCCGACCTGACTTGACGTCATGTTCATATTAGTAATATTTTTCTTTTTTTTATTACAGTTACGATATGGTTCATTTCGGCCATGCAAATTCTCTCAGACAAGCCAAAGCATTGGGAGATCGCCTCATAGTCGGAGTTCACACAGATGAAGAAATTACGAAACACAAGGGGCCCCCGGTCTTTACCGAAGAAGAACGATACAAGATGGTCAGAGGTATTAAATGGGTTGATGAAGTGGTGGAGGGGGCACCTTATGTGACAACATTAGAAACTTTAGATAAATATGACTGTGATTTTTGTGTGCATGGGGATGATATTACGATGACGGCAGATGGAATCGATACCTACCAAATTGTTAAAGATGCCGGAAGATACAGGTGATATTTTAAAAATATTTTTGTGACAAATTTAATTATGTCATACATTTAGGTTTATGGGAGACCATTGCGGAACCACTCCCATCTTGGATATGAAATTGTTGATTTTGCGTCATCATTTGCTGATCAAAAAAGTTTCATACTTAAACTAGACTCTCAGCACCATTGAAAAACTGAGGAGTTAGGCAATTGGAATGTTTCATTCTGTCTTTTTAAGAATATTGTGGAGAAAATTTTCAAAAGTGTTAAGGCTACTTGAGGGGAACTCTAACTCAAAGTCGTATTGTTTCCTAATTCAACAAGCCGAAGTTGAATGAGAAATGAAGAAATGTAGATCATCCACAAAAGGGTTTCTAAAAAAGTCAGATTACTTAACATTTCCCATTTTCCCAAGTATGTGAGTGGGCATCTTGCAAGAGGCATTTATTTAGAAAAGTCAGTGCACTTGAGTTCTCTGTATCAACTATAGTATCAGAGATCTTCATCAAATCATCAATGATTTGAAACTACTCAGAACCATCTGAACCAGAATGAAGAACGGATGAAGATAGTTTGAAATGGTTATCATTCAAAGCTATATTTTCGTCAATATTAATAAGTTTCATTACATTTGAACGAAGCAAAAATGTGCAATCATATCTGAAGTATTTCTACTAATGTTTTTACCATTATCCCATTGCAACATATTTTCAATAATTATATTTGTTGCAATCGGAAGGAAAGTACTAAAGACCCTAGATTTTTTTTATAAGTATTGGATTAAAAGATTCAAATCACTAGCAAGATCAATTTGTTTTTATCTTTGACTGTAACACTTGTAACTGAACCAACAAATTTGCAACATTCATAGAAACTTTATATTGATATCTCAAGAGAGAACGTTTGAAAAAAAAATATATTTCAGTATTGACATATCTTCTTTTTATAGTTCAAGTTCATTGTACACTCAGTTCAATAATGAATTCGAATAATGACATCAGAATCAACTATGAAAAAGAGATGAGCTCCTTAGTTTTCTTAAAAATTATTCTGAATGTAAAATATGAAATATTCTTTTTGAGCTTATTATTTTCTATTCATTTTAACACGTAGTTTTTTTCTTGTTTTGTATGTGAGATATGCCCGAAGTATTGGGCATATTGAAAATACCTGCTTGCATATAAATTTTGAATGCCATTATGAACTACATTGTATGCAGATGTATATTCTAGCAGCCCACCCGATTAACAGCGATGAAACATTACTACTATTCTATTGAAAATACTTTTTCCACACCCGAACAATTTTAGTCATACCTTGATGATGTTAACCTTATTGTTGCTACTCGAGAAGTTTATAATTTGCCAGTTTTATGTTTTGTCTGGCTCAATCCTATTCTCATTCTACTATTTTCTATTAGGTTGTTTAAAAAGTTTTTTCCGTTTTTATGAGTCAACTTTAAACTGTAAAGTCGGGTACTCATTGGCGAGCCGAGCTGTTACAGCAACGGTTTTCAGTTTAGACGTGCACCAGTTTTCTATCCCGAACGCGTCGTGAGCCATAGTGTTCGTGAAGATTTCAAACGAGCAATGTCGGTCTCCAAAGAAGTTATTACGAGTGCAGCATATATTTTTATCGATAGTTTATTGGAAGAGAAAAAAGTCCGCGACGATGGTGGTCTATTTCTGTACAATTCAATCAAACACAATATTCATTATCCACTCCGCTCTGCCATTATGCTCGGCATATCCACACGCCCTACCTGACGAATATACGACAATATCGTCCACAAACCCTCTTTGTGTTCGGGGTAAAAACCGACAATCTCCGAATAGCTACGAGCGGCTCGAGGTACGCTCGTGAGCAGAGTTTCCGAGGCGTCCACACTGACGAATTTTGTTTACAGTAACCGTTGCTGTAACAGCTCGGCCCGCCAATGAGTACCCGGCTTAATATCTCAGTGCGTACTTATTCAATTCAATGGAAATAAGCGTTGTCGTGGAGCAGGATCGGACCTTATCTGTTGGTCAGTGCCGGCTGCTAATGACGCAGTTTTTGGTATATTTTTCGTCGATTTTCTCGCAATAGGACTCTGCTGGGAGGGTTTGGCCCAGCTGCAGATATTTATAGAGTATCACACCAGCCGTTCACCACCATACAGTAACCATGGTCTTTTTTGGTGGGTTTTCGCCTTCGGGAACTAGCTGTGTGGCTCATCGGTGTCCAATCACTATCCTGAACGTCTCCTGTTATCTTAGAGGATCCACTTTTCATCACACGTGACGATCCAATGCAAAAAAGATGGTTTTGGTTGCGCGAAAGCGAAGAAGAACTGGCTTTGAAACGTGACAATTTCTGTCGATCGTTCAAATCATGGGACACCCACGTTCCGAGCTTTTTGACCTTTCCAATACATTTCAAACCATCAAAAACTGCATGGGAGCTGACGTCCAGTATCCACTAGGGTCCTCGAATACTCATCCTGGTCGACCATTTCGGTGTTTATCTTTGAGGCTAAAATCTCTATGTATATTTTGTTTGTTTCATTGATAAAATTTGAGTATTGCTGGTAATCACGAATATCACTCTCAGTTTCTTTTGGTACATATAATACAAGTAATAGAGATCACCACTTGAAATCAGGCTTGAGGCCATTTTTGATTTTTGTAAATAATGGTTGGTTGTTGAATCTTGCATCTAGGTTTATAAAAAATCAAAGCATTACCGACTGACGAATTCATATCTGTATAGTCGCAGTAATCGATATTGTGCGCAGTTTAAGTGTCGGCCAAAAACCAAACATAAAAATGAACCGCCTGCCAACTAGTCCACGTGGACTCTAGAATTGGCGGTTCGTATTGGATACTTGTTACTAACCGAGTTTTATGATTGGCTGAGGAGTCGTAAAATTATATTTGAAATTGTGTTACAGTGACGAATAGAAAACGGTGAATGCGGCTGTGGTCATCGTCCGTCGTCTCAACTGTACGTAAAAAAGTCAAAACCTTATGAACGCAAGACACGATGTGATAAAGTATTACCAAAACCTTGAGTTGTTGATCTAATAAAATCACTGAAAAAAACAATATACAACTGTTACAAAATCAATGATATTCCTACAGTTGAAATCATAAGGAAGAAATTGAATACTTTCGGCCATAACGTGAACTGCTGTGACAAAACTCTTCAGAACTGGATAAAGAAACTAGGATTTAGATTCAAAATAATAAACAAACGTCAAGTAATTATGGAAAGCAGACGAATAGTGGAATTGCGTAACAAATACTTAGGACAAATAACTAAATACAGACAAGAACAACGGGTGGACTGATGGTTCGAGAATGTGTACGCCTAATATGCCTGCAAACAAAGGATCGCGACTAATCATTTATTGTGCAATGCGGAGGAATTAAAGGATGGGTTCCGAATTCTTTGAAATTATGTGGAAAAAACCTTGAGGACTGCAATGTTGACTATCATGAGAACATGGAAGCTAATATTTTCGAAGAATAGTTTGAAAACACATTGATCCTCAATTTGGATGTGAATAGTGTAAAGGTTCTTGACAACGGTTCCTATTATTCGCGACAGCTCATCAAAGTATCAAATAAAAATTCGAGGAAAGATGAAATACAAAGTTTTTTAATGGATACCAATTTGTATTTTGAAGATTACTACACCAAAAACCAATTACTTGAAGAATAAATTCAAAACAAGCACCGCTCCCAAACATCAGAACTGCAACATTCTTCTCTATGCGCATTTCGCATACCCAGGGGAGGAACTAGACTAGTCTAGTTGATTTCTTGCGGACGCCAACTTGGTAGGTAAAACGCTCGTCATAAGAGTGTTGGAGTACTTGTTTTGGATTTATAAGATATATTGCTTATAATCGTGAAAGAGCCGTGAAAATACAGTAGTTGATATTTCAAAGAATTTTTTTTTTCATATGGTAAGAGGAATCCCAACTAAAATTACACCCTTTTATGTCTGGTACCACCTCCGCGCATACAGACAAAACTGCTCGAGATGATATCGCTTAATGTAACTGTTTAGTTTGATTTCCGTGCCATTTAATCCCCCAAAATTGAATATTTTCAAAATGGAAGCAGCTACTCCAGTTCTTGGGATACTTTGGTCAACCTCATTTTAGTATTCCTAATATATCTCACTAACTTTTCGAATACTTCTTTGTTCCTTTACTCATTAATTTTTGTAAAGTCCGGTTATTCCTTTTTTTCTTGTTACTCTATGATTTGTGTAATAAGCGGTACTTTTTCATATTAATAGCGGAAACTCCGTTCTTTATTGCAGTAACTTTGATGGCTGATTCGTAATCTATTCTTTTGTATCCGGCTATAATTGGAAGTTCCAAATAGAGTACCTGTAAAATTTTAATCCAAGAATATGAACTGCTCACAGTAAGTTTTGAAAGTATCTACAAGTAGTATGTTGATAAATGACGCTTGATAATAATCTTTAATTGCTCATTGATAACATTATTATTTGGAGTAACCACTTTCCAAAAATCAGGCGCCACAAAGTGTCACGAGACCTATATCTAAGATTGATTACATAGATGTCAGTAATTTATAATTTTATCATTAACTCCCCTCACCAGGTTTTGATTTATTTTTTTACGTATGATTTCTCAAGAATTGCATCTTATGATTATAAATGTGGAGTGAACAAATTTTTGGGAAAAACCTGTTTTTAAATTTCTTTTCAAACTTATAGTGGATCTCAAATTCTTCTCTACGAATTGAAAACCTTTTTGCTATCAATTTGTTAGACAATTCAATTTTTTAAGAATAGTACTGCATATTTCAAAACCCAGATATCGCACAACAAATTTGACCCAATGCAGATTGTGATGATGAGATTGTACTATAAGATCTTTCATTAAGCGCTTCCTATCATTAAATTTGAATAAAACAAAGTGTGTGTGAGATATTACAGACATTTTTTATTCGTTTGAAAGACCTATTGATACTATTATGTGTGGAATATAACATCGTTCAAACATCCGCCACGGCTTTTTTCATTGACTTTTCGAACGAACAAACCTCTGTGAGATTTTGATCCAATAATTTCAACATAGTTCGATGTGGTTGTTGTCTTTCGGGATACAAGTTTAAATACATTTCCGATGTCCTAACACTGTTTCTATCGTATTTGTAATAAATTTGTATCATATCTCTTTTTTCTTCATTCATGAAAGCTATATTTCGCCAAAAATTCAATGACTTGTATAATAACAAAATGTCATTGAGTGTAGCAAATTGAAAGTCAAATTTAGAAGCATCAAAGTCGAAGCCTATTATGATAAGAATAATTTTTTTTCAATATCACCAATCTTTCGAAAAAGAATGATAACTTATGATACATAATTGAAAAGGTAAAATCTGGTTCTATTGAAAACAGAAAAAATCCAATGTAGCGCCCATGAGAAAGAATAAAATTGATAATGGTGACCGGAAGACGAAACGTCGGGCGACGTACCGCACGCTTCGCCCATTTTACGGTCGCCATAATCTACTGGTTCAGTAAGCGACCCGTTTTGATAAAACAATTTTATTATTTGCAGAATGAATAAATGACGAATAATTTGACAAATGTAGCTTCAACAAAATGACCGTCATCAATTGTCAAAGTTCGGAAGTCCCTATTGGAAGAACCTATATAGAAAGCCAAATGCAATGTCCATATATTGCTGGAACATTTTGAGTTATTCAACGATGAGAAAATCTCAGAATGAATTTGACTCATCAGATAAAGAAGCACTGGAACCAAAGAAGCGAAAACTAAATCATGAGACACAACCAAATCCACCATGTGAACTAAAAAATTCAGATATGTTGGATACATTTCACTGTGTCAAAAATAATTGGGATAATATGAGTTAATATATATCTTTAAGCCACATTTCAGTAACACAATCTGATAGTCGTTTGTAAAAATATAAAGGCCAACCCTATAAGGAATTGATATATTTACGAGGTATATCAGTACTTTTGGAAATTGGGAAAATTTAAAGAAAACAAGGGTTGAATTTATATATACAAACAAGATGGTGCCTATGTTTGTACTTATTTTCAAAAATCAAAACTATCATACATCGCTTAATTTCCCATTTTTTTGCAGAGAGGTTCAGAGGACTGCTGGAGTTTCAACAACGGATCTGGTTGGCAGAATGTTGCTGTTAACAAGGAATCATTTTAGGCAAGGTCAGTATGAATATCATGTAGCCAAGGAACACTCATCAACGATGGGTCAAGATTCATCCGCTAGGTCCCCCTGGACTGGTTGTTCACAGTTCTTGCCTACTACACAGAAGATAATTCAGTTTTCTGATGGAAAACCTCCCAAGCCCGGCGACAGAATCGTCTACGTGGCTGGTGCCTTTGATTTGTTCCATGTGGGTCATTTGGACTTTTTAGAGAAGGCGTGGGAGAAGGTTGGTATATTTTATTTTGCAATACAAAATTCAAGATATGTTCTGCAAAATATGAGCTGAATCATACTTTATGTTGACGTTTCTGAAAATGGACTTGTTAGAGATTTACTTCACTATTTCTAGAAATTGCCCCTATATATTTCTTAAGGAATATGATTGTGATTGACTGAAAGTCAGTTCAAGAACATGTCAATTTGAATATAGAGAATATGAAATTCACATTCTGCAATTTTTGGAGAGTCTTTCAAAAATTGGAGAATGTGAGTTTTGCAGTTCGACGTCTCATCTCTTTTCACACACCAGTGGTGAATAGGAACTCTATATTGGTTCTTTTGATGAAATCTACCTTACAAAGTTCAAGAGTCTGACGCATGCTCACTATATTCTTATATTTTCTTTGGGTAGGATGACCAAGTCGTCCGCTTAACCCAATCCATTATATCCATTATGATCTACAAGTTATAGTAATTGTGAATTAATGAGTGATTTTTTTGCTGGTATCTTTTTGGCAACACTGTTTTTGATAAATCACGCATTAATCGTGTCTTTTGTCATTGTCAAACTTCTTCAGTTTGGTCTATAATTTAACCATGAATCGACTTACGAATGAACAACGCTTGCAAATTATTGAATTTTATTATCAAAATTCATGCTCGGTTAAGA
>WOGR01004184.1:0-15007 GCA_015342045.1 Leptinotarsa lineolata | reverse complement strand
ACTGCAGAAAGATATCTACTATTCCTTAGTAATCAAATTGATGATTTTATTGAATATTTACCACTGGCTAACCAAGTTGATATTTATTTTCAACAAGATGGAGCGCCACCTCACAATTCTCAAGTCGTAAGAGGCCCTCTAAGAGCGGTGCTTGTGCGAAAGTAGTGTTATCCAAATGAAGGAGTCTTCAAACAGCGAATTTGAAGTGTACTGAGTTGAACTTCAAAACGTTGAGTAGCCACAGTCCCTTGCGTATTTCTGATATGCACCGCTCTTGGTGAAATTGAATGTGCCAGGTCCCATGAACACTTTCCGTGAAAGTATCTATAGAAGAGAGACAAATCTTTAACCTTTCTTCGATGTTCCAGACTATCAAAATTGCAAGTTAAAGCGTCTCCAATCAGGCGGATGGCTCTTTTCTGGAAGGAATCATCCAGCAGCTTCAGGGTATGTTTAGTGGCGGAGCTTCATACACGAGAACAATACTCTAAAGAAGGTCTGATCTGAGCTTTATAAAGCATCAAAAGTTGCTGAGGTCTGTACAGTTTTCTGGTTCAGAATAATGTTTCAAGCTTTTGAGAAGCAGCTTTTGCAATTCCAGCAACATCATTGTGCCAAGACATATTAGTGTTCATTTTAACACCCAACAAACTTATCGATGCAGAAAGCGGAATTGTCTGTCCTGACATTATTATATCCGGTTCAGAGACATTCATATTTTTGGAGAAAATCGATGCCTGGGTTTTTGTGGCATTGAATTGAACCTGACTACTTCCACCCCAATTCGAAATGACTTCTAGATCCTCATTAAGATATGCAACCTTCTGCTGCCGGTAAAGATATGCATCCGCAATCAATTTCCTGGTATACAAATGAAGACAGAAAGCCGGAACTACAATTCGGAAAGGCAGTAGTAGTCAGAGTGGAACTGAAACGCTACTGACAGTTGAGGATTTCGTCGGTGTACCTGCCTACGCAGGGTATTCTAGAGAGAATCGACATAGCTGGAATGTTCTCAGATCACCATCCAACAGTAACCATAGGCGACTTCAACGTGAAGACACGCGACTGTATCTGCAGCAACGGATATCAAAGAGGCAGACAGCTAGCCAGACAGTTGGAAGATTTCGAGGACACCGCGGTAGTAGCTCTAGAAGCTCCAACGCACTACCCACGAGAAGACCAAGTCCCAGACATTCTCGACGTCGCAATAGTGCAAAACATCCCTTAATCGGAGGTGGAAGTATCAGACGAAGGATCGTCAGATCACAACCTCATCCTATTGACAATAGAGAGAGGCGAAGAGGAACCAGATAATTCAACGAAGAAAATCATCGACTGTACAAGATTCTAGCGCACCGTTCACGTTGCGATAAGAAATATACTATGCATCGAGTGATTTGAAGAACGCCACAAACCATCTGCAACAGGTGATCATCCAAACCATGGAGAGAAGCTCACGGGAAGTCCCAGCTGCGTGTTTCAACTCACAGAACCACATCTCACCGGAAGTAATGAAGCTCATAAGAATCAGAAGATGCCTGAAGTGACGATATCAAAGGACACGTGCACCATTGGACAAAAGGTGTATGCATAGAGCCGGCAGAATTGTGTGAAACAAACAACAAGCAATTCGAGACCGGCAATGGACAACCTGTCTGGAAAGACTAAATATCGAAGACCGGTGTGCATGAAGAATGCAGAAAGCTCTTAAGAAAGGACCCCGGAAACTATACCCGCCAATACACGGCTAACAAGGAATCTTCTACAAGGATCAAGAAAAAGCGAAAACATTTGTTGACAACTTCGAAAGACAGTGTAGAGAAAACGATGTCCCGTTCACGGGACATAGGTGGAAGCAACGGTACGAATACTGAGAAAACAAAGAAGGGACAACGCGCAACCCCCGGTACCAACATCTCCGAAGGAAGTGAAAGGCATTGTAAGACGCTTAGTCACTCGGAAACCCCCAGGCCCGGACCAAATTCTAAACCGGGCACTGAAAGTCCTGTCACGAACGGGAATAGCAGGAATAACAAAAATCATCAATGCTATTATTCAGAATGCAACATTTCCCGTACCCGTTCAAGAAAGCAACGGTCATTCACATCCCGAAGCCGAAGGAGAACCACCTATTTCCGGACAATCACAGGCCTATCAGCTCAACTCCTTCTTTAAGCAAAGTGGCAGAACGTATCATCCTAAAGAGACTAAAGGACCAAACCAGCGAACTGGGAATTCTATCAGACGAACAGTTTGGTTTCAGATCAGAACATCCGAGTTTCAGGCCCTGGGGGTGGTGGACTATGTGACAGAAGGTTTCAACCTTGGCTAAAGATACCACACCGGAGCGATATTCTTAAACGTCTCCAAGGCGTTCGACAGAGTTTGGCACGATGGACTCCTAGCCAAAATGAGCAATTTTGGCTACTCGAAACAAATATTAAGGCTTATCGAATCTTTTCTAGCTGACAGGCGATGCCGCTGCAGAGTAGGACAAAAACTCTCCACCATGCGATTACTGGAAGCAGGGATCACACAAGGTGCAGTCCTTTCGCCACACTTCTACTCGGAGCAGACGTACCCAAGCTGGAGAAAAACTTCAACAAGTTGGCACTCTACGCGGACGATACAGCTCAGATGGCGAGATCAACAAGCCAAGCACATGTCACCAGATATTTGCAACAGCAGGCGAACAGACTAGAGGATTGGGCCAACCTATGGAAAATCAGTATCAACCCTGACAAGAGTCAGGCGATAATGTTCACCCAGAGGCTGGTACACCTGAAAGGAAACGTCACCTTCAACAGACAAGAGATGACGTGGACCAACGAAGCGAAATACCTGGAAATCACCCTCGACAGATCACATGTACGGCAAAGAAAAGGAATAGCGAGAGCAGCCCGACAAAACCTATACCCAATTATAGATCAAAAAAGCAACGTAGAACTCAAAGTGAAGTTGCTGATGATGAAGATCGTACTACTACCAATAAACCTGCTTGGGGCCGCTGCGCAGCGACATACAGAAGAAATATCCAAACGTTTATGAACGCGTGCGTGTGAGCCGCCGTAAATGCTCCGAGATATATACCGAATAGATAATGATTCAGGGACTTGGATCTGAACATACACTACGTAGACGCGTATATGAGAGAACACGCAGAAAACGTGTTCGACAGAATCCGATCGAACGCCAATCCAACGCTACGCGATCTGCACGAAGCACTTAATAGGGATGTTTTTAATGTTTTTCAATATGCTTCATTATCATAAGACCTAATCTTGTTTATAAAGCTTGGGTAGTAAATCTTTAGAAAAAATGCAATACATACCAAATGAAATAAAAATTCATATGGTACAAACTATGTTAAAATGGAGGATATAAAAGATATGTATATATAAAAGAGTAAAAGTCAAGTTTATGAAAGAGTAGACATGAAAAATAACAACTTAGGAACTCCTTAATAAATAATGATAAAAAATATGAGTGAGTCAGTTAAAAGCTATCGTTAGATATATTCTTCCCAAGTATGATAGGGTCTATCAGATAGAAATTGTTTTACTAACTTCCTAAATTGAAAGTCATTAATATTGAAAGTGACCCCAGATTCCTAGAGAGAGATAAATACAGAAGACCAACGAAGCAGAACCTGAAACCGCCACCGAGAGTCGCTATCAAGCGCCTCCGGTAAGTATAAAAACTTTTTTAACCAGATTTCAAACACTTCTTTTCAAATTCATTGAGAAACACTCGTTCGCGTTCTAAAGACACTCTGTCTCCGATTAGTTTTCGGGGGTCCCATGCAATAATTATATTCAGTAAAGTAAAGATTAAGTAAAAACATTAGATTAGAAAGTAAAAGCATATAGAGGCTGGCTTTCAACCGCAGGAGGTCAGATGTCAATATCGCTGAAATGCCAACCAGTAGGTTGAAGATCTCTCACGGAAGAGCGGGGGTGGAAGGAAGGGATATTAAATTTTCCACACAAAATTTTTTGTGTGGCGAAGTTTCCAGCCCAGGGCATTCAACCCGGGAGGAGGCATGGGGGGGCGTGAGAGAAGAACGCATCGTGATGTTATCTTCATGTACAATAAATGTATTCAAAACAACTCTATTTCCTTTTCTGAAGTCAGCAACTTAGTGTTGCAGTTCTGATATTTGGGAGCAGTGCTGTTTTGTTTCAATTCTACGTCAACTTTCATCACAATAAATATGATTGAATAATCAAACGTTGTTCAATTTAGAAACTTCAGCATGACATATGGCAGAACTCCCTCTCTCGAAAAGATATATTTCCTCTAAAAAATATAAAATAAAAGAAATCTCTACACGAATAACAAATCCATACATTATGTGAATTGGAATCATCCGTGAACATCATAGCAATTATTTCTTGAATAATGAAATATTTCCCAAATGCGAATTTTTGTCAATTCAATGAATTAGAACGAATTGAATATACCCATTTAACAGAACTGTTGATCATTGTGGTTGTGAACTAACCAAAATTACATCAAATTGTTTTTGTTTGAATGAAAGGGGTCACCGCAGGATTTGTTTGAATTAAATTTCGTTTCAGAGTTTGACTCTTGCCTCTGGTGGTCTGAATACATTTGAATAATATATAATGTTTCATGTTAATTTTCAGTACTGAACAAACGTTTGCAAATGATTAAATATTGGACATGTGACATTAGAGACGCTATACATATAACGGACTGAACTCTAAGCATAGCAACAGATTTTATAAATAAATTCTGAACGGCTAACGATTGGTTAGCTGTATTTTGGGAAGTAATAAGAATCCATATCCTGAAAATTGGCAAATAAAGGTTCTTCAATATGCTTTATCTAATGAAAATATTGCTGTTTTCCAACACTTCCGGTTATACAGGAAGTTATACCGGAAGTTATTCCTCCATGATAGAATACATAAATGGGCTATTATTGAAGCATCGTAATGCTTTATCAATATTTCATTCAGTTTCATGAAACATTTTCTCTATCAAAAATCAACCGTTCCAAGGTATTTCACTTTTTCTTAAAAAAATAAAACATACGCATGACTACTATAAAACTAAGGGCAACGAAGTCTCTTCGAATGGTTACAGAAAATTCATTGGAGCAATTATTTGTCGTCATGGTTTCTATTGAAGTCAATATTTTAGAAGAATAAGTAATGAATTTGAAAATTTTCATTTCAAATGTTTCAGAGAAGAACGGAAATTCAAAAATATTGCAGTGTTTTTTCACGCAATATATAAAGTATGTTCAAAGACACTTCCGTTAACTCCCAGACATTTATTAACTCTCTTCATCAACCCTGTTTCAACTATGTTCTAAAAAAACTCAGATTGTCATATAAAGCAACAGAAAAATTCGAATGATATTAATTATTACATTGCATCTATTTGAAAATAAATGAAAATATTCTGAAAAATACAAAATTTTGGTATTGAACTATAGTTTTTATTGTAAATTCATGTTTTTTTTACCATCTATTTTAGATTGAGCGCGAAAAGATTCGTGAATGTAGTTGCTTCGGATTGTAACGTCAGGCCACCGTTAAAAACTGTACTTTGTCAATTTTTAATGGAAAGAGTACCACAAAATAACCCACAAATCATGTATTGAAAACTATTCCCAAAGATCAAAAGTGTAACACACTTTGTGTCTATTGAGTTTTAAACACGAAATGATGGCCGGTTACCAAATTTTATACTATTTTATTTAAAATCTCAAAAATCTGAGTATATCAAAAGAAACTGGATAAATTTTCAGAATGTTCCCGATTTTTTTCGCTGAAACCATTAACTGATCGAATTTTCAATACTATCAACATGACTATTGTGTGTTTCGTATCATATGAGGTTTTCAGCACTAGTCATTAATCTTAGTTCGAAAACTATCTTTTTTTTTCTTTGGAGATACCTAAGTCTCTCATAATCTCAACGAATGTTAGAAAAATCGATGTTTTGAACTTTTCACGTCACCATGGTCTGACTGATTCGCTTGATATTTATTTTCCGATGGGTTAACTAACGAAAGCGTGCACAGAAAATCGTGTTACCAATTATCGTTCAAAATGACAAAAATAAGCGATTGTGAGAATGCTCAATTTAGTTCGAGTACAGAACTGAGAGTTTACATTTTCGTTGTTGTTTTTCAGAACGTGCTTCTTTTATCTTTCAAACAGAATTTTATTCGTCTATACTGGAAATTTCTGGAATGGACGTTACTCTGAAACATGTTCCAGTAAAGAAGATTTATAGCTGCGACTTTCTGTCTGTAAACCTAAAGGAATTCAGTTTCACGAAGGAAATTAATCAAAAGGACAGGTTTTGTCCTTTGAGCTGGAATAAGGAATAGCACCGCTCCTCACTGGTAGGTATAATAAAGGAGAGTTTGAAATTTAGGAGTTTGGGAGTTTTGTATATAGTTTGGGCAGTCAACTACAACAACAAAACTGGAAAATTTCTGCAACGTTACATGCATTCCGTGATTATTCTTTTATTTCATTGAACCTTCACTGTATCACATCAATGGCTGATTACAGAATCATATAGAGATTTTAAACTTATTTTGGAAAGAAGTATTGCATTTGATTCCATTCACTTCGTTATTTGTCCACCGAGTTGACGTTAGTCATTTTCCCGAAAATATTTGGGAAAATAAACAAATCAAAAATTTTTCTCTTGGAATTGTATTTCGTTGATTGTCAAAAACGAAAAATGTTTCCAAGTGGGCTCATTTCAACATACCTTTTCAAAAAATAGGTGATTTTAAGGTGATTTCATTTTCTTTTTATTATCATTTCTCATTATATGCCGGTTTTTCAACTGTAAAATATGAAATAATGTTCCGCTACAAATGCCCTTTGAAATGATGATATTGAAAGAAATAAGAGTACCAAAAAAAATTCATTTCAGAAGATACCGTCAATTTTGGGGACACCTACTGAAATTGAGCAGACTCTGTTACTGTAACGGGGAGATGAGAAAAAATATTTACATCATTTGTGCTGTTAGTGTCATATATACTGTGTACCTGATTGATAGGGGCCCAAAGAAAAATCAAGTAGCTATGTTTCACCAATCCTCCATACAGTGTGTCAATTTCAAAAATTACAATGGGCTATATCTCACGAACCAAAGCTGATATCGAAAAATGCTTGAAACCGTTTCTACGATAGTGAGGGGGAACTAAAGTGACATGAAAGAGAACTCACCTCCATCAACCCCCGAGGCCCCACCCAACAAAACTCAAATAGTTCAAATTTCAAACCCCTACTTGTGATATATCATTGAAAAGACTAATGGTATAAAGAATAATTATACAGTGTGGAGCAATGATTGTGAAAATTTGGCTTGAATGAAATATTTATTGAGGTTTTTGTTGAACTACAAATTTATTGAAAATGTCAATTGAATAAATGTTGTGAGTTCCGTTGTTTTGTAAACAATAATACAGCCTATTTTCAAAGTCTGCACGAACTTTTATATCAGCCGGCTTACTATGACCTTTTTATTTGTAATGAATGCTACCTCTCGGACTATTATTTTAAATGATAAGTGCTTGTTGGTACTTTTTTTTTTTGTTAAATACAAACTCAATTTGCCGTTTTTGCAAAACAAGTTGGAAAGATCTGTTTTTTGGGTTCTGTCAGAGTCAATACATTTTCGTTTATTTGAGAATTTCAAATGTCATCAGTTTTCATCATTTGTACGATCTGTACTCTCATTCAGCTGTAGTTGTCACGATGGTTTACAGTATACCTGAGCGTGTGGAGATAATTTTCATATTTGCCCCCCATAACCAGTGTTATTTAAAAACAGCTCAAATATTTCATGATACGCATCCGGACAAAAATGTAAGTCACATCTAGCTACGTCTGCGATTTAATTGAAAATTTTAGAGAAACGGGATCAGTGCATAATAAAAAAAGGAATGCCCCAAGATTACTGAATGAAGCAACCCAAATTGAGGTCCTTGAAAATTTTGCAATGGAGCCTACTGCATCAACACGTCAAGTATCTGCAGTGACAGGACTTTCACATGAGTCAATTAAAAAAGTGTTGAAATTACATAAGTTTCACCCGTACAACACACAAATTCTTCAAGAACTAGGCGATGATGATCCAGACCAACGAATTGAGTTTTGCGAACTCATGACTGAAAGAATTCGCGTTGAACTAGAAATGTTGAAAAATATTTGTTTCAGTGATGAATGTACTTTTATGCAGAATGGTAATGTAAATAAACAAAACTGTCGATACTGGAGTGATGCAAACCCGCATCGATTCAGAGAAGGTCACACTCAATATCCTGAAAAACTGAATGTTTGGGCAGGAATATTAGGCGATGTTATAATTGGTCCCTTATTCATACCAGGCAATTTAAGTGGCGACATTCATCTCAGTATGCTGGAAAACTCCATCGAACCTTTAATTGTGCATGAATTAGAGACCCAAAGGGACGACCAAGGCAACCTAGCAGTAGACGAAGATTTGCTGCACTTCCAACAAGATGGAACACCTCCTCACTATGTAGCTGCAGTTAGACACTGGTTGGATACCGAATATACTGACAAATGGATTGGAAGGAGAGGTCCTATTGAGTGGCCACCGACGTCACCAGACTAGGCGCCACCTTACTTTTTTCTGTGGGGTCACCTCTAGTCATTTGTTTAAAGAACTCAACCTGCATCACTTGGGGGATTGCGAAAAAGAATTACGCAAGCATATCGCGCCATCACTAGAACAACATTTGCCAAAGTTTGTGCAGAATATGAAAATAGGCTGTATTATTGTTTACAAAACAACGGAACCCACTTTGAACATTCAATAATTTGACGGTTTTGATAAATTTCCATTTAGGCCAAATTTTCACAATTATTGCTTTACCCTCTAAAGTTATTATTTACACCATTGGATATCATTTATTATGATCTTTTCAATGATGTATCACAAGTAGGGGTTTGCCATTTGAACTTTTTGAGTTTTGGTGGGTGGAGCCTCGGGGGTTGATGGGGGTGACTTCTCTTTCATGTCATTTTAGTTCCCCCTTACTATCCTAGAAACTGTTTCAAGCATTTTTCGATGGCAGCTTTCGTTCGTGAGATATAGCCCATTATAAGTTTTAAAATTGACACACTGTATATGTTCAAAATACAGTGTGAAGAGCGGAGCACTAAGAAAATGGAAGTTCAAAACGAGGATACAAAGTGTAATAGAGTTCTTTTGATGTTTTTTCACCACTCAATGACTTCTCAGAAACATATGGACTCAAGGTTAGCGAAGAAATTACATCTGCAATAAAGGAGCATCTTCGAGTATTGGCTACAAGTCTCAGGTAATTACTGCAGCTTCGTTATAAATAATACCATTTTACCAACTTATATTTACATAAGCCAAATTCAATAAATTTTTATTCATTTTCTTGAAAATGAAAATACGAGATGAGCTGATCTGGATGAAAAATCCATTTGATAATGATTTCCTCAGCAAAGTACAAACTCACAATATCGGAAAGAGACTCCCTTACAAATCTTTTTTGTGGTTTCGCTCTGAAGTCAACTTTTAAGGACTCGAGCTCAATCTCATTTTGGATAAAGCCTAGGGGGGAGTATCCAGTTCTTTCGAACATAGCCTTCAAAGAGCTTATGGAGTTTTCAACCACATATTTGTGTGAGAGGGCATTTTCCACTTTGGTATATTTAAAAAATAAATATAGAAATAGGCTTTGTGTGGAAAGTGGCCTGCGTTTACAGCTTTTAACTCTCAACACAGATATAGAATCTCTTGTATATCGTAAGCACTAGCTCCACAAGTCACATCGATAACATGAGTCTCATTTTTTCATTTTTTGTATTTGTTTAGTTTTAAGATTCGGAATTGAAAGTTTTTTTTCCGTACCGTACTCTGTCTTCAATTATATCATCTTTACCGTTAGAGGTGTATTTCTCAATAGTGCATTTTCACGATGATAATAATGAAAATATCATTAGTAATAATAATTAAAATTGATATTATTTAATATGTGGGTCGCGAAAAAAATTTCACCATGAAGGTGGGTTTCCAGGCAAAGAAGTTTGGGAAACGCTGCCCTAGTGAATAGAGTGCCCATTCACGATACAAAAGAAATACCGAGAAAGGGAAGCAAGTTGATTATTTCACAGAAAACGCCAAGTATAGTCAACCATATCTTTGAAATTATTCGAATTGAATGAATCATTAATGATGTTGAACTTATAAAAAATCATTGGGGTGAATACATCCTCCAAATTGTTTTTATGAAAAACTAATTATTGATTTTTAAACAGAAATCTTTCTAGTCAATTACTGAAGTATTATTGACAGTCGTTATATACAACACAATTATTTCAATTCTGCAGAAGTTCAGTTTCAAATTCATTTATTCTTTCATGAAGTAATTCATATTATATACACTCAATTCTCAAACATTAAATTTGAAAGTAAAATCAATATATTCCATCCGAAAGACAGTGTATTTAAACTTAAATACATGTAAACATTCTTCCAATAAGTTCTTCCGTAGGTGTAGGTACTTCGGAATACCTACAAAGAGAATTGGAGCTTCTTCAAGTGGCCTTGAGAGTCTACGTCCATGGGTTCAAGCCCACTAGAAAAATACAACTAAGCCTTAGATATGCGGAAGACAAAAGAGATCCACTGTCAAATACCATGTACCTGCAGAAAAGTGATGATTGGCGAACAGCTAAATATAAATATACAACTTGAGAACTTGAACATTAAACAAGTGGAAACTCTTGAGTATTGGGGTGTAGAACTATATCACAATGGAAAACAAGAAAAAGAAATTAATGACCGAATAGACAATACAATCAAGCTGTACTACGCAATGAACGAAAATAAAATATTCAGAAAAACAAAAATTTATATATACAGGGTGTTTCAAATTCGATCCTCACCATTGAGATCTCGGAAACTATGAGGGATACGAAGATGGTTAAATTGTGGCAAAGTTGTGCATTCACCTGGCTAACAATATGCCGTTGAGGAAGTTCTGAAATTCCGGGTATATCCGGAGATATCCGTAAAAAACAGAAATTTTGGAAAATGATTTTTAGTTTTTTCTGGATTTATTTTTCGAAAGATTCGAAAATAAATTGCACTTCCACATTGCCACTTTTCCCCTGCTGTGTACACAACAAAAAGAATCGTTAAATGTAAGACATACGTACGACATATATGACCCGACAGCTTTACATACAGTTATCGAGTGTCTTGAAATAAAGACAGGAAATAATTCATCGGACATAGACAAGCCAACACGGAGCCATCAGCATTTGTACTTTTTTTGATATCCAAGTGTTGCATACTGATTATGGGCCAAAAGTCTGGAACACGTGTTTATGGTTTGCCCCTTCCTTGAGTGGTATGTTCGATAAATTATCTTCTGTATTTATATCAAGACACTCACGCAGGTAGCAAGATCTATCCATCGAAACCACAAATGTGCGGCACTCATACGAATGCATGCATTGAAGTAGTTTCTGAAAGGGGGAATTTACCCCATTCACTCTTTTTGTATACACTCCTAATTATCAATAATGACACTTGTTTTGAACCTCAGCAACAAAACAGTAACAATTACAATATTTTTGGAAGATGGTATCCAATGACCAATGGGCATCAGACCATAAATTCGACTTCCACAAATATCATGGCAAGGAGGAAACCAATGACTGAAATAACAAAAAAAACAGGAATAAGAGAGGGAAAAGTGAGAAAGAAAGTGAGTGTTTCTAAAAATGAAATTTTTTTCAGTATCACAAATAGTGTTGACTGAAACAAAAATAGTTATGATCCACCAGATTATGGAATGTTTTTTCAAAGAAAAAACACAAGCACTACAGGAAGAACCTTAAGGCGCTCTGAAAGCGGTGCTTGTGCGAAAGTAGTGATTCACATTAGATTGGGAAAGACGTTCTCAAGAAGTTTATTCCACATGAACGCAGTTGGTCAAATGAAAGCGTACTGAGTTGAACTTCAAAACGATGAGCTGCTACAGTCCGTCGCGTATTCCTGATATGCACAGCTCTTGGTGAAATAAAATGTGCCAAGTTCCTTGAACAATTCCCGTGAAAGTACCTATAGAAGAGAGACAAATCTCCAACCTTTCCTCGATTTTCCAGACTATTAAGGTTGCAAGTTATGTTTGCGTCTTCAATCAGGCGGATAGCTCTTTTCTGGGTGGAATCCAGCAGCTTCAGGGTATGTTTAGGGGCGGAGCTCCGTACATGAGAACAATACTCCAAAGAAGGTCTGATCTGAGCTTTATAAAGCAACAAAAGTTGCTTAGGCGTGTACAGTTTTCTGGTTCGGAATAGTGTTCCAAACTTTTGAGAAGTAGCCCTCGCAATTCCACCAAAATAGTTGTGCCAAGACATATTAGTCTTCATTTTAACAACCAACAAACTCATCGAAGCAGAAAGCGGAATTGTCTGTCCTGACATTATTATATCCGGTTCACAGAAATTCATCTTTTTGGAGAAAACCGATGCCGGGGTTTTCGTGGCATTAAATTGAATCTGGTTACTTACCCCAATTCGAAATTACTTCTAGATCCTCATTAAGATATGCAACCTCCTGTTGCCGGTGAAGATTTGCATTCGCAACCGATTTCCTGGTATCAAAATGGTATGACGAGACAAGTGTGCTGTCGTCAGCAAAGCAATATATTGGATTTTTCGTTTTTTCCAATAAGCCGTTGATGTACAATAAAAATATAGTTGAAGACAATATGGATCCCTGGGGAATACCAGCGTTGATGGTAAAAGTATTTGAGAGATATCGATCGATGGCCTCTTGCAGGGAACGTTCTTTCAAGACACTTGAGAGCCATACACAAAAATGATCCGACAAGCCATAGCATCAAAGTTTGGCCAGCAAACTCTCATGCCACACACGGTCAAAGGCCTTAGAAATATCAAGCGCAACAGCTCTTCAGTCTCCGTGATTCTCGATATTGCGTTATTCCAAATATGGGTGACAGACGATAGAAGGTCGCCTGTTGATCTTTGTTTCTGAAAGCCATATTGATGATCGCTCAAGATGTTAAAGCGTTCCAAATATTCAAGGTTATGGGGGTCTACGGCTTTCTCCATGATTTTTGATATCACTAATAGCAAAGTGACTGGTCTATAGTTATTTGAACGAACAACAACAAGAAAGAAAATCACTTTTTTGTGCGACAGGTTGAAAAGTCCGCAAAATACTGGTGCGAGTTCATTTGCGCACTTTTTGAGTACGATGACAGGCACCCCTACGTGTAATGTTACAACTGATACAAAGATTTAGCACTTTCAGGAGAAAATCAACAAAGAGCCACCCCTAATATGGCGTTATAATTTTTCCGATGGTCGGACCGAAACAATAGTTTACATTTAATCTGGCGATGGCGCTTTGCATACTGCAAACTTCGAGACTGATCTCATTCGAGAGCGTAAGATAAGTGTGCTTTATGTTAATGATTATATGCATGCTTTTAAAAGTTAAGTCGGAGATGGCATGGTGTGCAGTTGGTGTGGGGAAATTGGATTCATCCTGCATGTGCACAGTAATTATTAGTAGTGGCCTCTGGTGGCGCGTCTTGCACCAGCTAGGATTTCCTCGTTCTCTAAGACTAAACGACATTTTTTATCCAGCTAATCAAAACTACTGACACTAAAATTACACGGAATGGAGCTTAGGATTAATTCAACTTTGTTAGTTGGACCATGGGGTTATACTCTCAAACTCGGTTTCCTACATTCAGGAACTTTTTGTGAATGAGCTTTTTTATTGTGGAAATCGAGATCTTTTCTAGTAACAGAGCGGCGCTATCAAAACGAATCTCATATTTGAGTTTCACCTGAAATTTGAAACATGAAATTTAAGTTTTTGTTTTTTACGGCAATGCTAACTCAACAAAATAGTGTTTCCAAATGATTATTAGAATGTTTATTGGCCAAAATGAATTTTGATCAAGAATTTTATAATTGAAAACCATTTGATTTACGGAAATTCATGGAAGAATCGTGGTATGATTACTATAATTTTATACTAAAATTATATTCCTTTTTCGAGAAAAAGCTTTCAATATTGATATGTATCAAGCTCGTGTACTGAAAAAAAATAAAATAGATACGTTTTCCACTTTATATGTTCATAAAAGTAGATACTGGATAATTCAATTCAACTCATCAGTGTGTATGAGCACTAGCTTCCATTATCTTTTAGCAAAATCTTAAATTGAGTACACACAAGTTCATTTCTAAATTTGAAATATTGATAACCAAATTCAAAAAGTATCTTCACTGGAATTGATTCAGATTTTGATAGGTATGCGTTTTATCAAAAAAATCATTAAAAAAAATTATTGATATATGACTAATGGATCGGGTGGTCTAAAAATTTTCAGACCTCGACATGAAGATGGCAGCACTCGTAAATGAAAGCTGGTAAATTTCGTTGTTCATCTGTTGACAGTTACTCACCAGTTTCAGCCATTTTGGACGTGCAGTTGTTATGTAACAGTCGCCTGAGTGAGTTCATGTGAGTGAGTAAGTATGTAAATGGACAAAATCGAGTATCGAGCTGTCATTAAATATTTGTTTTTGAAAGGCAAAACGCCTTCTCACCAAATGGTGCTAGATGACTGCCGAATCAAAATGAGAGAGATAGCAGAGGTTATGAACATGTCAAAAGAACCTGTTTCTCACATTGTATTGTACATCAACGACTTATTGGAAAACACGAAGAATCCAATATATTTCTTTGCTGACGACAGCACACTTGTCTCGCCATTCTATTTGGATACCAGGAAATCGGTTGCGGATGCACATCTTCACCGGCAGCAGGAGGTTGCATATTATGATGAGGATCTAGAAGTAATTTCGAATTGGGGTGAAAGTAACCAGGTTCAATTCAATGCCACGAAAACCCAGGCATCGGTTTTCTCCAAAAAGATGAATGTCTC
>WOGR01004183.1:0-15008 GCA_015342045.1 Leptinotarsa lineolata | reverse complement strand
CATAACATCGAGTGGTCCCAAGCTGAGATCATACACAAGGAGGAACACTGGTTCAGAAGGAAATTCAAAGAAGCCGCATATATGCTGTCCAACAACGTATTCAGTCAAGCTAGTGTAGAGATACGCAACGTATGGAAACCCGTGAAGAGATAGGTGATAGGTGAAAGGATGGGTCAAGTGAAAGTACTCGAAAGACACATAAATAGTCATCTCTCGGAGGAATTAGTCCACTCATCACCTGAAGACGATTGTAGATACTAACAATCGAAACGTCGTGAAGTAACGTGGTTTAAAATCACTCAACTCTCAATTATATTGATTTATTTTATTTTATTTATTCATTTTTCTCACTCGTATTTTATTTAACTGTGAATTCTTTTCAGGTTTTTTGCTTAATATATTTGCCACTTTTAGCTACTATTTTAAATTCCAATTGTATTGTTCATTTCAGGGATTTCAAATCATTTTATAAAATTTTAGACAATGGAAGTCCGAACTGCTGAAATTCATACTAATTACTCTTAGATCTTTAAATTCATTTGGTTTATTCTGCTTGGGTAAAACTTTAACGAGATCATTTTTCCACGTTGCTGGCCACTTATTGTCAGTTAAACAGAAATTCATTATGTGAGAAATGTACAGTACTATATGAGGACAGCACAGTTTAATAAGTTCCATATTGAGTCCATCGCATCCCTTGGCATTAGTTTTGATCTCAGAAATTGTTTCGCAATTAAAGGAGTCATTAACCTATTTCAATTGAAATGTGGGAATATTCAGAATGATTCGTATAAATTCATAACTGAGTTGATTTGGAATGCTACAATTTTTTCCGGCAAGAATTTGTTGGCTCTCAATGTTTTCCACATACCTTTGTAGGTGACATTATGTCTATCAAATAATTCGTTTGGAAAATTTACTGAATAAGACAACTTTCCATCAAAGTTTTCTTGATCATCAATATAAAAAAATTATGTATTATGAAGGTCGTAGTGAAATCCATCCTCATCGAATTGTTTGAAGTTTCTATACTTTATCATTTCATGTTGTTCAATTTTATAACAAACCCGTAATTTACAAAAAGCAATCAAATTATCGGATACTATACAGAGTATCAATTTGAAAACTTCCCAATCTCAATATCGTCCTTCCAGTAAACAATATGAGGAATCGTAAGACCAGGTTAGTTTTATTGTCAAGGGGAACACTTTCAGGAATTATTTGTAGCCCTCGTGGTTCAACCCCCTGGGATGGATAGATGATACCCTTAGAATTTTAAATGAAAAGGGGGCTCAAGTGGCACATCATTTCGATTGGCGTTCAATTCTTCTTCCAATGGTACCCTGACATACTATTTTTGGTGAGCATTTTTCGAAAAATAGCGTTCTAAACTAACAGAAGCAATTATTAAAATGCCTTGCCTACTGAGATGCATGGTTGGTTTGAACAGAACTGTTAAGAATAGTAGGTGGTTCCGTTCCAACCCTTTATATGGGTTAACCTTAGCCATTAGCACCAATTAATCTAATTGTAAAAGGTAGATGGTAGTGAAGTTGTGCTCAGTGAATGCTGAATTTTTAATTCTCATTGCAGATAGTGTAAAGATAACCGCCTTTTTTGCTACTGCTATAAAAAGTTTCTGTTTTCAGGCAAAAATTTGTTCGCAAATTAGAACGATGTGGTAGTATTAATTGTGCCAACAGTTGTACCTGTTGGGCTGTTTGGTGATTACTCTGATGGGTGTATGTAGGTGTAAAAATGGTTCCTATTCTTCAAGACAGAATTCAAGTAATTGTAATTAATGGACAAGTTGGAAAGTGCGCACAAAAGGCGGCATGTCTTTTTAACGAAAGACATCCAATTTGTAATGTAAGTTATCGGTATGTGCTTGATTTGGTGAATAAATTTCACGAAACTGGTTGAATGACAAATAAAAAAAAATAACCCCAAAGTACTTAATGAAGCACCTCAAATTGAAGTTTTGGGAACATTTGCTGCAGAGCCCACGAGCTCCTCACGATCAGTATCCAAACAGACTGAAATGTCAGGCGAGACTATAAGAAAAGCATTGAAAATGTATAAATTTCATCCTTATAAAATGCAGCTTCTTCAAGAGCTCTACGAGAATGATTATAATAGAAGAATAGAGTTTTGTGAAATCATGTGTTATCGAGTCAATATCATCCCTAATCCCTGTTTAATATTTGTTTCAGCGATAGGTGTTCATTTTTCCTGAATGGCAATGTAAATATATAAAACTGTCGCTGTTGGAATGATGGAAACCCACAGGTTTTTTGGGAAGGGCTTTCACAACACCCACAAAAAGTTATTGCTTGGGCTGGTATTATTAAAAATGCCATTATTGGTCCATTCTTTCAGGAAAAAAAACTTGACTGGCCATATGTACCTTGAAATGCTTGAAGAGACTATCGATCCTTTTATAACTCACGTGCTAGAAACTCAAATGGATGCAGAAGGTGAGGAACTCTTGCAGGAGAATCTGTTAATTTTCAGCAGGATGGTGTTCCATATCATTATTTTATTTTCGTCCGACAGTGGTTGAACGAGAGATTTCCGGATAGATGGATTGACAGAAGTGAAGCAGTTGAATGGCCTCTGAGATCACCAGATTCAACACCCTTAGATTTCATTTTGTGGGAGCATTTCAAATCCGTTGTTTATAAAACACAACCTTCTCTTATTGAAGAACTTAAAAAACGAATAACAGCAGCATGCCAGTCAATACCTAGAAAAGTTTTCCGTAACTGAACAATTTTCAATATCGAGCAGATCTAAATTAAAATCGCCCATACAAACTACTTCATCTATCACGGGATGAATTGAAATCAAACTATCTTTCAATTCTTCCAGAAAAATATTTGTGTTTTGTTCATATGGTTTTATATCACACACCTATGTCATACGATTTAAAATAAAATATTTTCACCAATAACTGTCCCCATATATATTCTTGTCAACTGTTGATAACTTTTCCGTGCAGACCATTTGCATTCCTATCAACCCTCTTCAAACAATGTCCAGGAATACTGAACAGTACATCGAGGTTCTTTAACCAAGATTCGTTTATCAGGAAGAAGTGGTTCTAGAAAGAAAATCAGAAACCAAAGACTTTGGACTGAGATATAGTGCATAATTCTCATTTGTCAGTCACGTAAGAGATATTGTTAAATTTGCCAACCGAATATTGGGTTTTGTATTCAGACAAACATTTGTATTTTCTAATATAGAAATGATTAAATTACTTTATTTTACAATAGTAAGACCAAAACTGGAATTCGCCTTTATTATTTGGTTTTCTGAATATCAAACCCACTTGAAAGAACTGGAGAAAATTCTGAATAAGTTTCTCCAATATTTATTTCACAAGAGATATCATAGGTGGCCAAATTATAACTCAACAAGGTCTTTGGATCTAAGAAATGATGTCAAAATATTAAGTTTGGAACAGAGGCGTATATTGTCTTCTATAATTTTCATGCACAAACTTATGTTCACTATTCCAACTACATGTACCGGAACAAAGGCACCACTAACATCTTTACTTGAATTAGTGAACAACTTAAACACCTCCAGTGGATCTCGATTGGACAATTTCCCTACCTGTATTCCGCAAAAGAATTTTAGGACATATGTTAGATTTAGCTACATAAGTAGCCATCACTCTCCCCTACATTTCTGGTGAATTATTAAAAAGTTTTATATAGTATTGAGTACTTTTTTTTGTTTTTTTCCTTTTTAATTATATAAATTTCATTGTTTTTCATCCTTGTAATTAGGCTATAATAGCCTGTTTGGATATTAATGAATAATTAAATAAATAAATATCAAAATTATTATCTAAAATTGTTTTTTACATCTCCTAGTTAAGATAACGAAGACCTATGAGAATCAATCTTGAACAAAATAAATAGTCTACTAATAGGCATCAAGTATAATAATGCTAATGGGTCATATCCCTTTTCTGGGGGTGAATTTGAATGCAGTGAGTTTCAAGTATGATATATGAAATTGACTTGTTTCGACTTTTCTATAAATTCTCACAATAATTGGAATTATGAAATCATTCTATTTGGCTATTTCACTATGTATAAACTTTAAAGCAATTCCAATCGAGCCGATTACGCTCTCTCTCATCATGTCAAGAACATATGAATTGAAAATCCATTGTAAATTTCAGAACAAAACAGAAAACATATTGAAGTTGAAAACAAACAAAGCTCTTATCGGTTCCTACGGTAAACAACTTGTCTCTATATTATAAAACAATTGCGCCTCCATTAAATTTCAGTGAATTTTCAGTCACGCGGTAAACCATTTCCATGAAAATGGGCGCCACTGCATGCTTCCCGCTGAAACCTCGTTTCGGTAGGAAATGGAAAAGTCTTGTTTACGCTGCAGGAGATGTTATAAAGCGAATTCCAAGGATGTTATTTAGCCTCAATTTGCGAAACATAGCGTTTAACGAATTTCCAGGGTAATTGTGGAAATTTCTCCAACCGTTAAGTCAGCGTTGGGAAAAAAGTGAAAAAAATATCTGATGGAATTGGCCGATACTTGATAAAAATCCATAACATATTCAAGAAACTCTTCATTGTGAGATTTCCACAGTTCTACAAAAACGCAACACGTGTTGTAAAACTGTTTTATGGAAATTCCACAATGAAATGTCTCTTGAATAGTGAAAAAGACGAAAAAACATTTAATGGTAGCTTTGAGAAAATAATAGACCACTTTTGAGTTTTTTGAAGCTCAGACTACCCTGAGAGATCATACCTCAGTATTTTTTTCTGATCTCCTTCAACACAAAATTCTAATACACAATTTTGGATAAACTAGTGGATAGATGTGGAGATGTGACATTGGATTACAGTGTTCAGGAAAACAATACAGACAAACAACTAAATGAAAACTCAAACCACCAGCCATGAAAAACTGGGGGGTAATCAATACCTTCAGAAGACTCGGCGCATCTGCGAACCTGTCTTCCTGAGAAATTAAAACATTTAAAGGACGCTTTCGATGGTAATGAATGTAGCGAATTCGAAATATCTATTTATGATATGAGTGTTGAAAGTGAGGTTTTATTTTGTGAGTGAGAAAGTTTGTGAAACGAGCGTAGCAAGTTGAGCAATTTCACGAACAAAATAAAATTACTTTTAACACAAATATTATACAAAGTTTTTTGTACAACTGTCCTTGTCAGTTAACTATTTTCATGTTATCGCATTTGCTGTAAAGTGGCTGTGTCAGATGATGCCGAATCACCTGGTTACCAACGAACAGTATTGTTTACAGCTCACGCGTTTTATTTAAAGTTACTTTTAGAGTACTTGCTGGTGTTTAATGTCTTGCACAATGAAGAACAATAGTGAAGAATTGTGTGTTTCTGTTTTTTGTTTAACTTGAGAAAAGCTTATGTTATTGCCTGAATTCTATGTATATCAACATGATAATGTAAGGAAAAGCTGTTTATTTATTTTTTTGTGTATGAACATATATTAAAGCTACCAGAAACTAAACTAATTGTTACTTCCTTAGGATTGAATAATGATACTAATAATGTATATACACAAACTTAGTATCATCATTTCCAAGCCACGTATCACATAATAAAATAATATTACATGCTTTCTGGTTAGGTTTTTATAATACTGTCAAGTATAGGTATGTCTAACGTACATCAAACACTGAATCTCTGTCCGAAGAGGAGGAACCTGCTTTCCGTTGACGTATGCGTGAGAGAGGGGAAAACCAGACATACTGGCGCCGTTGCGCTGAAGGTATCACTTCAAAAAAATAGAATGAAGTGAAAGGTTGGTAAAGCACTCCACAGACTGAAGAACATCGAGGAGATGGTTCAATTGTATATTCAAGGAAGTATAAAAGGACAAAGTAATATGACTCCACGAGAAATATTCACAAACCGAGAATAGGAATTGAGTTTCTGAACCTCCCGGAACCAAAGGAATATACGGGTCAGTGTTTCAGAAGGTCTTCTGCTTCTTTGCTAGCAGAATCAGGAGCAAATATAACGAATATTAAGAATCACGGACGATGGAAGTTTACAACAGTAGCTGAGGGTAACATTGACCAATCTATTTTTTTAAAGGCCGTTGCTGGAAGAATAATCCCAGCATCGTCCTCTTCATTTCAAGAATTGAATGTTAATGCCCATGAGATTGTCAACTCAGCTAGTTCAAATATATTACAAGGCTCTTCTACATCACAAGGTACTAATATCAGCAGTTGTTCCAATTGTACGTTTCATATTAATGTTCATGAATATAAATAATAATAATGATGTAATTAATGTATATAATACCTATGTAACAGAATTTAATTTTATCTATATCTATAGTTCATAATGAAACTTTCTCAAAAATCGAATAATTATTTTTTGTTTATTACTATTTGGTCAACACTAAATGTTGAAAATATTTCAATACGCTACTTTGTAAACATCATTTTTTCATTGATTGACAACAATCAAAAATGTAACTTTCAGTGACAGTTGTACAAAAAATATTTTTCAGTGCTCAGAGGTTAGCACGGTTAGCTAAGTTATGGAACAGCGATTAGACTGTATCAGGTATTGTAGTCGAAGATCTGTTCTATCTTTCGGAACCTCAATTGGTTCTTCTTCTGGTACCCTATGGTACAATATGATGTATAAATAGTGATGAGATTACAACCACTGAAATAGATATGAACACATTTCAAAATTTCGATACATAAAAAATCATAGCCATTAATAAGATAAGTATTAATATAAAAATAGAATTGTAATTTATTTATTCATTTGTATCCAAACAGACCAAAGATCTGATTAGATGGATAATGAATATAAAATAATCCACTCGAAAACGTTGAGGATGAATAGTAATGAACTGTATGTACTCTTTAATTGAATATGGTAAATTAGTTTATGGATAGAAATTCATATTCAAGAACAGATGAAAAATACTGAATGTAATGAATGTGTATACCGTATCAAATGGATGTATTCAAGAAATAATCAATATTGCTCTATGAAATACTACCTGGGGTAGAGTCCATTCTAAATCTACAAACAAACTACATGTATTGGCCAGTCGCAGCATGGTCACGATAGGGTATCTGTTCGTTGTAACCACCAACGGAATATTCACTCTAGTCAAGGAATGCTTTCATTTCCAACTTTTTTCAGCGGTCTCTAATAATTATGGTTAAGGTGTCAATCGATTCGGAATAGCATCTAGAAAGTTTTTGAAAACGTACGACTTTCGGAAATGAAAATTGCAAAAGTTATAAACAATTCAGTGAAAAATAAAAAATGGATTTAGTTTTTTAGAAATATCTCAAAAACTAATTGAGATTTTCAAAATCGAGAAAAAGATTTGAAAAGGGGAAGGAATTTACTATAAAAAAGTTTACTCCCGGAACTGTAGGACCAATATTTAGAATTTTCCCGGAGCCCTGAAAGTGAGATAGAAATCTGGTGTTTAGCCGCGCGTGAGCCGTGCCTGTTTGGACCATATAAATTAAGGAATGAAAAAATTCAGGCATATACTCGAAAGATAAATGAACAATAATCTATCGATAAAAATTTTTTATTGCAATTATTCGATTCATTACGCTATTGTTAATTAACAATTTTTTATCACTTGATCATCAATATTGCTAGTGTGATATTTTTTAAACTATAACTGTGGAATTTTTTTCCTTCGGTATTTTTAAATGAAAAAGTTCATTAAAGAATCCAAAAAAAGTTTTTTGATTATTATTAATAATACTTTTTTTCATCAAAAGCTACATAAAATCATTTTTCTAAATTTTTATCACTTATTGTTCAAAAATTTGTTATAAACAAATTAATTGTTTATAACATAATGAAATTTTTTTTTGGATCTCAATCTTTGATAAAATTTATGATTTTTTAAAAAAGCGTTTTTAAAAAAAAATTTACAATGTAGAAAACGCATTTGTTAATCAAAAATTTTTTTTACCACTAACTATCAATATCAAGGCACCCCTTTTTTAAAATCATTATCAATCTTGTTTCTTGATATTTGGAAAAAACTTCACCTTCAAAAATTTTTCATTGTTTATTTAATAAACAATTTGTTATAAATAAATGAATTTTTTCATTTTATTTTTTTCTAGTTGCAATTGATGGGAGTCAGGACTTCCTTATAGAAAATTTCTTCCTCTTTTCGAATCTTTTTTTCGATTTTGAAAATTTCAATTAGTTTTTGAGATATTTCCAAAAACTAAACCAATTTTTTATTTTTACTAAATTGTTTATAACTTTCGTAATTTTCATTTCCGAAAGTCGTCCGTTTCCATAAACTTTCTAGACGCTATTTCGAATCAAATGACACCTCAAATATATTTTTCGGAGACTGCTGAAAAAAGTTCAAAAAAAAGCGCTTCTTGACTAGACTAATTGAATATATAAGTTTTCCGAGTTCTATGGAAAGAGACAGTGAATCTCAGAAATGATAGGATTTCTGGTGCATTTATCCTATTGTTTATTAAATAGTACAAAAAATATAATAGTGAGGGATCTCTTAGTTTCTTAAAAGAGAACTTTGAAGTCTTGTTCTAAGTTAATTGGATCTGATGACTTCATACTCAGCCCTATTATTGTAATATAAGTACCTTAGCCATTTATTTTGTATTTTCTGCATTGATTGCAGACCAATATTCACCTGACCACATTATACTTGCAAATTCCAATTAAGGTCTCACAAGTATAGTAATTCAATAGTACTGTTATTTGTAAAGTCCTGGGTTTGTCTGATAATAAATCCTAACATTAGATTGACGATTTAACAATATTTTGAATATGTTTGACAAACGATAAGGTATTATTGTAAGTTACTCCAATATCTCTAACATCAGAACATCTGTGGAGGACTTTTCTATCCATCATATAACCAAAAATAACAGAATTCTTCCAACGAGTTATTGTGATGATGCTACATTTATCATTATTGAATTTCATTTTGTTTGTGATGCTCCATTCATAAATACTCTCAATGTCCTTCTGCAAATTAACACAATTCTCAACTGTTTGTATATGTTTATATATATTCAGATCATACGCAAAAAACAAACATTCGGAAAATTCCAAAATGGAAGGGATATTTTTCATGAATAGTATAAATAATAGTGTTCCAAGATTAGATCCTTGAGGAGCACCAGAGCTAGCATGAAATTCACCTGATGTATTGTTATTGTGTTTAACACAGAAGTATCTATTTTGTAGATAACTTTTCAATAATTCTAAGAAATTCTGAGAAAATTCAATTTTATTTAGTCTACTTTATCGAAAGCTTTCCTGAAATCTGTGAATATAGTACCGAATTGACTCTATGATTCTAGTGTATTACATCCATGATTAGTAAAAATGAATAACTTGGAATTGATCGATTCATTGGTAACAAATTCGTGCTGTTCTTCCGTGATATATACTTTTGCGTAATAAAATATTCGTGTATAAATAAAATTTGCTCAAATAACTTGGCCGGAGCACACATTATGGAAATTGGTCGATAGTTTTCAATGTCGGAATTTTTACCACTCTTATAGATAGGTGTTGTTATGGTAGTTTTCCACAAATCTGGAAAAACATTTGACTTGATGATGAGGTTGAATATGTGCAGAAGTGGTATTTTTACCCAATCGCTACAAGTTTTCAGAATGTATCGAGGAATTCCATCAACACCAGCCGCTTTCTTCGGTTTCAATTTCTTTATTGCATTTTCAAAATCTGACTCTCCTATTTTCCTAATATTGCAAAAATTGTTAACTATATCAGCATCATTTATAAAATTGAGATTATATCCGGATTTAATTGTCTCATAAAGAAATTTGCAAATACCTCACCTCTATCATCGTCTTCTACTTGACTATTTTTGTAACGAGAGTTTTCTGTAGTTGAAGATTTTTTAGTTTTGATAGCATAATTCCAAAATTGATTCACATCGGTTTTATATTCATCCTCTACCTTTGTAACGTATTTTTTAGATTCCAATCTAATGAAGTTTTCAATTTTTTTTCTCAATTCTTTTCCATAATTCTTTGATCACTTCATCAAACCAAATGGAAATTTTTTTCCATTACGAATATTGTTACACTTGGGCACACATTCATCTGTTATTGTGTTCCATATAATATTAAATTTATTTACAGCCATATCCACAGTATTTTCACCTAATACTCTATCCCAATCTCTATATCTAATTCGTTTACTTAGCAAACGAAAATTGGCTTTTTTGAATATAAATCTTGGTTGTAATAGTTCGTTCACACGTTTTTTTTTTCACGTTGAATTTTTAAAGTGATTTCTAAGGCAGGATGATAAATATCCTCCTTAACAAATGATAAGTTATTCCTTTGCATAGTACAATTATTTATATTACCTCAGAGGTGAAAACCAAGTCCAGTGTTTTTTTCTGCAAAATAAAAATGTTAAATAACTGAGAAGTATTGAAATCCATGAAATCAGTCAAAATCGCAAGTTTTCCACTAGCTGTTGGATAGTTTAAGAATATACCAGTTATTTCAGGTATATTGGAATCTCCAAATATATATATGTCTTTTCAACATCATTCACATTAACTTGCAGAAAGTCTACGGCCGATTCATAAACAGTATAGCAACTATTTGAAGGTATATACAGTTGTGTCACTTGTCATGGAAACACCACAGTATCTTCCGTAATAAATGAGGTAGAATGTAGAATGGTAAAACTCACAGGACTGATGGGACTGCTCAAAATGCACATACCACTTGAATGCGATTGGCCAAAGTGACACTGCTCGCCACTCGCATTGGAACAACCCATTCTTACGATAAAACATACTAGGGGAAAAATAGTATGTCACTTTCGCTAACCCCATTTAGGTGGTATGTGCACATTGTATAACGCACACAGTGTGTACGTACAACCATTAACTTTCACTTGTACAACTAGTGCCTCAATAAGTGTCGTGTTCCTAACAATTTGCAATATTTTGTACTTTTTTCTGATTTTCCTCCTCCCGTAGACTTGTCTCTGTCTGTCAGATACTGTTAACATGTTTTATGAAATAAGGTTAGCGATGAATTTCTACCTATTTAAAATAAAACTAGAATGAATTTAAAAATACAAATGACACCTTTGAGGAGAAAATGAACAACTACATATAATTTCAAACTCAATATTCAACATCATCATCAACCATCGTTGTAGAAGTAGATTTATTGGTCCCTGATTGCAACAAAGTTTCAAATTGAACGGTATAAACCAACATTAACAAAAAGCAAAACAAGTTGAATAATTATATTTATTTATCAGATAAAAGTTTATCTTTTTTATAAATGTTCAGCTAAAGTAACTGTCTCATTTCCAATTTGTTCAACAATGTTACCATGCTTAACAAATTCTCTTCCATTTCTAGACCAAACAGCATTCACACACAAATTTCTTTTTGGCATCCATTAGCAGTTTTTAATTACATTCAGACAAATCTTCATTGATGTATATGCCTGTTCTTTTCAAAGCCTACCTGGCCCGGTACACTTCATCTCTTTTTAGAAAGGAAATAAACTGTACGATGACTGTTGTATGTTTATGCTCAACAACTATTTTTCTAATCCTAAATAGTCATTAATGAGAGTAAGTACCTTAGAAGTGAGATTTTCAATTGCTCTTCTTTTGTTTATGTTAGCCTCAGAGTATTTATTTTGAAGCTCTGCTCCATAATATTCAGTTCCTTTCTATAGAAATACGACTTTTAGGTCACACAACAGTGATAGGTGTCTTGATTGATATTCCATGAAAATGAAAAAATATTTATCATAATGATGTAATTTTTGAAGAAGACGAATGAGGTTTGGTATAAAATTTATAATTTTTAAAATCTGTACTTTCAACAGGGCATGTAGTAAAATATATTATCTTTCCAAGAAAAGAAGGGCTAGCTTGGGATAATCGAAAACCTTAAAAGATACAAAGTTGGTTGGATTGAGCAAAAGTTGTTTACACATTCACAATCCGACGTATCCAAATCTTATTTTTCATATGGACCGGTAAAAGGAATTAGCATCAGTCTTCTCTTTGAAGACAATTTCTTTGATGTATCTAACAGAATAGAAATATCCTAAATTTCGTAGCGTCACTCATAGATAGACTCTAGAGTCTGAAGCCTTTTCCTAATTCAAATGAATTCATATCTATAGCAACTTTAGATTTCCCGACGCTGGCTCTCCTTACCTTGAACACATTGGCTTCAGTAAAATCTTCTGATAAACTATTAAATCACACCAATTTTTCACATCGTTAGAAGAGTCAGATCATGAGACAATTTATTCAAATATATAGAAAAAAATTAGACAGGATTTGAATATGAAAACAATAATTTCACAAATATCAATGAATTTTCCTCATAAAAAATATCTCTTGTAGACTTCTGAACGTTACCTAAAGGAAAAACCCCTTAGTTATTTGATTGAATATTTCATTGGTGATAACAAGATGTGTACAGCACACTTATAGGTCGATATTTTGGAATTGTGAAAAGTATTTTCTGTTTTTTCAATAACCATCTGTCCCTTCCTTGCGAACAACCTTTAGAAGTTATTACTTCTGAAAGTCGAATATTATCGAGGTCTTATTTATTACCGTTCGATTCCTAGCAACGATCATGTAGCAGTTGATTGAATGAGTAGAACGAACCACTCAAGCCAACCAACCGGCTATTGTCTGACCAATACCTGAAAAATATTATAATGATAATGCTGAATATTATTAGTTCTGGAGTATCGTTAATTTCACCAAGAAGTACTGATAATGAAAAAAAATTGAGTCGCACTTGTTTCCTATCTCGAAAAGTCTTGAATTCAGAGGAACGCATACAAATTAAAAAGCAAGAATATTTATATCGACAATGATTTAAGCAAAGATGATCAGGTAATACATAAGTCCTTTCGAGAGTAATGAACAGAGCTACATTGAGTGGGATTGAAGCAACCATGAGATACAATGAGCTGATCGTGAACAATAAGAATTGTAACAGGACCCAGCAATTTCGGAGAAGAAAAAACAATCATTATCTTACGATGAAGGAACTGTTCTGTTTGCTAGTAATCAAGAAAAATCACTTATTCTGAAGGATTTTATTTTACAAACTGTCACCAGAAAATCACATATCAGCTCGAAGTCGAGTTCCTCCATAAAAACAATAGTTTTTATAATTACGGTCAAGTAGCCAAACAGAGTGGTACTTGACAAATATGCCAATATATAACACATCTTCCCTGAATTTTACAGATATTTACAAAAATTATTCCTCACCAATAAAAATCAAAATGAAAATCTGTGCCAAACCTGATTGGTTTTTTAATTTGACTACGACGCCTTAAAGTTTTTAGTGAAGATGTGTTTCTATCAGTCATTGCACTATTTTCATTATTACAAGTTCCCCTATCTAAATTATCACTCATCATTATGTCACTATTTACATTTATATTATTTACAATTTCACTACATCTGCTCCAATCAGTATTTTGTTCTACACTATTTAAAGCATTCGTTTTATTTATTTGGGATCGTGGAGTGATTGAAACTGGCACAGGTTCGTTATTCGTCAAATGATTTGCTTTGATTTGATTTTTGTGCCTTTTCCATGTCATTTAACGATCTGTTTGAATCACATATGTTCTAGAACCACGAACTCTCTTTACAATACCTGAGCACCAAGGAGGGGTACTTGGTCGAAAATCTCTCACCCATACCTTATCGACCTCCTTGAAATCTGTATCTTTTTTTGCCTTTTAATATTATAAGTTAACTAATTCATTGATCTAATAATTTTTCTGAAAAAAGGTTGGTTGGGTAACAGGATCAATTTCTTCTTAGAAAAAAACAATTGTTTTCTTGCCGACGTTTCGAATTTAATTAAATTCTTCCTCAGGGCTCGAAATGTATTTTTTTTCGTGTTGATATTACGATTATTGAAACCATCAGACATATTAAATACATTTAAAAGAAAATGAAAAACATTGCAACAACTTCGAGACAAGACCAACACAAAACGACATGAAACGTCGGCAAGAAAACAATCTTTTCTTTCTAATAAAAAATTGATCCTGTTACCCAACAAATTTTTTTTCATTATAATATTATTTCTGCTTATTTTGTTTTTCCTCGACTGTACCCTTTCCTGGGGGCATTATCAAATCCAACTTTGAACGTAACGTGTATTACGATATTGAAAAAGGAATCGGTTCAAAATAAAATGTGAATCAGAATTTCGGTCATCATTTTCAGCCTTGAGAATAGCATTTTCCATTATTTTCTCCCCCACACATAGGATCGAGCCAAGGATTTCGTTTTTACCATAACCATGTGTCTACTGTGTAACTCATCTAATATATATTTCCGGAATTTTTGAGGAGCTATCAATCGATTACCCACATGACACAGTCCTGTGAATTTGGTGAATTTGATTTTTCTACGAATTGAATATACGAGGTATTTGAATCTGACTTTAAATGATTATTCATCTCAACCTCGTCTTCTGTATTATGTACCGGGTTTCAAGATAAAAAATCTGCAGAATTATTTTTAGATTTAACATATTTTATATTATACTTGAAAGCTGAAAGATTATGAGCCCACATTTGCAATAGATAAGCAACAAATATTGGTAAACCCTTTTTACCCCCGAATATAGTCAAAAACGGTTTGTGATCCGTATACAAATAAAAATGTTGAGCATGAAGGTACTGAAAAAATTTTTTCACGTCGAAATTAATTGCCGCTGCTCATTTTTCGACTTGAGAATAATTAAGTTAGGCTGTGTTAAGCATTCGTGAGGCGGAAGCAAGTGGTTTTTCTGAATTATCATCAAATATGTGACTCAATGTTGCTCTCAGTGCATTTTTTGACGGATTCACAGTTAATTTAATTTTTTTTTGGGGTCAAAATGTGCTAGTGCGGAAGAGGATATTAACATGTT